>QLSS01000172.1:62865-83316 GCA_024372645.1 Trichomalopsis sarcophagae | reverse complement strand
AGAGAGAGAGAGAGAGAGAGAGAGAGAGAGAGAGAGAGAGAGAGAGACAAGTAAGACGGAGGATACAGCGCAAGCGGGAAATGCTGTAGCCGATGTACAGTTTGTATCGGCTGAAATGGTGGGGGTGAGCGCTGCCGATGCACACGGTGAGGAGTTGCGGGCGGAGGAGAGCGAAGCCGTAAGGAGAGAAGCAGCAGCAACTGTGGCTGCGGCGCCTGCAGCGGTGCATCTTCAGGTGAATGAGGCGATGGAGGAGGAGGAGGAAGGTGAAGCAGTAGAAAGAGCGCAGAATAACCACGATGCTAGAGCGGAGGAGGCTGAAGATGTACCTGCCAATAGGGATTCTCAGCGCATGGCTAATGTTGACCCCCTTCTTGCTACATGTACAGAGCCAACAGCTGCTGCTAATGATATTCTACAGCGCTTGATGGAATGAGCAGCTGATGAAAGCGAAAATATTATTGAGTATGCGCAGCATCCATGTGTCAAAAGACGGCAACAAATCCTCAACTTATTGGCCCGACCAGTCGAACCCGAAGAAATGCGGTACACAAGAAGAAGCGCTGGAGGATTGGTCACCGAGCATTTTTTTAACCAGGGAAATCCAAGAGATCGTCAATTTAATGAATGTGAGTATTATGCTGTATTCAAATATACATTTTTCTTGAAATAAATTCTTATTTTTCAATATTATTTAAGTTATTCGACGTGGTCTTGAAGGATTTGCTAAGTACCCCAGGGATTTGAAACAAGATATCATGCGTATCATGTATGTTCGAAGAGCAGAAGAAATACGTTGGTTTTTCAATGCTTGTAAAGATAAAAATTCTATACTGTTAGACACTGAAAATTTACCTGAAGTGTTTAATCGTCTGAGACAGAGTTTTTCAGGATCACCAGATAGTTTGGTTGGAATCAGTTATTCGTGATATTTATTCTTATATAATTTCATTATGTAATGAAAACGACATGATTGGTGTCTCCGTTAGAAGTTTTAATTTTGCACGAGGCCTGGGTGGGTTATCTTTACGATTAGTAAATAATTTTTTTTACAATGATTTATGGAATTTAATAAGCAGATTAGCTCAGAGTAATAAGGATTTTCAAATAGATGAAAGCTTGTCAGAGATAGCAGACGTGGTATGCAAAAAGAGCGCGCAAATCTCCTTACTATTAATACAAACGTCGTAATTCCTGCAAACGGGTGCGGTATACGAGAAATAGAGACGTATCAGCGGTATTATGTTGCAAAAAATATTGCTATTGTAATATACGATAGTTTATCTTTTAGAAGTGGAGAACCGCCCTTTTACGACGGAAGACATCTGTTAAATTCAAATTCTTTCGACGTTATAAATCTTTTGTACGACGCGCGAAGGCGATATTTCGATACAATATTAAATTTAACCGGTGCTGCAGGCAATCGTTTTTTCTGTGAACATTGTAATAAAAGATATAGATACGTAGATGAGCATAGATGCACAGCCGAATGTGACAGGTATTTTTGTGCACCATTGTGTAATTCTAATATAGATATTATAAAGTGTGTAGAATGTAACGGAGAA
The DNA here is from genome assembly GCA_024372645.1 of Trichomalopsis sarcophagae. Lineage (NCBI taxonomy): Eukaryota > Metazoa > Arthropoda > Insecta > Hymenoptera > Pteromalidae > Trichomalopsis > Trichomalopsis sarcophagae. The sequence continues at coordinate 81,751 of QLSS01000172.1, read as the reverse complement.
TTTTACGGACAAATATGTTTCGACCGTCACAAAATAGATGGGTCACACAAAAAAAAAATAATAAAAAATATGCGATGTAGTAAAAGTTTGTAATATGTGTTGCAAACGAATTAATATCTACTAGTCAAAGCACGAGTGTGGAATCAATTGGTGCAATTTATGTCGCAAAAAACATGATGCAAATCAGCTCTGTTATATTCAACCCATTGGACGTAATGTTAACGCACAGATTAATTAATATTATATTATAATAACGTGAATTCACAGGCACCTGGGTTGCTGATGAGTTGCGTAAAGCTGTTAAACTCGGTTACAGTATTACAAAAATTTCTATTATTTAGCAATATGAGATGACACAATATATTCAAATTGATGGTAGCGGAGGTCTTTTTGCCGAATACGTAAATACTTTCTTAAAAATCAAGCAAGAGGCTAGCGGGTGGCCCTCATGGTGTACTGATGAAGCAACTATATTACAATACATTGAACAGTATAGAGTCGATGAGGGTATAACTTTGGATAAAAATAATATCGAAAAATTTCAGGGTTACGAGCTGTTGCTAAGCTCTGCTTGAATTCGTATTGGGGTAAGTTTTACAACGGAGTAATTTGAAACAAACTGAAGTTGTAAAATCACGTAAATCTCTTTTAAAACTTCTTACTTGTCCGGAAAGAGATGTTAATGATATACTAGCAATTAATGATGAGATACTGTATGTGAATTGGCAATACAAGGATGAGGCTATCACTCCTGCACACCACTGCTCAAGCACGTTTAGAACTATATAATTACTTGAGAAGGTTGGGTGATCGTGTTCTTTATTATGACACAGAGTATTGTATATTTGTTTCGCATGGCGATGCTCCGGATGAGTATAAACCTTTTATTGGCTCTAAACTAGGTGATATGACAGATGAACTTTGTGGTTATGGTGAGAATACGTATATAAGTAATTTTGTTTCAGAGGACCAAAGTTTTACGCTTACACAGATGTAACACCCAATAATGATGATAAAATTGAATGTTGTAAAGTAAAAGGTATCTCATTAAACTTCTCAAACGGTGTAACAATTAATTTTGATAGCATTAAGAATTTGATTAACGATGCCTTTGCAAACGAAGATCACGAATCTGAAAAAATTAACGATGAATGTAGTAAAATGTGTTTAAAAGCAAAACAAAATAATACGGCAAACACAAATTACGTCAATTCACAGCAAAAAAACGTCCAGGATATATTTGAAAATATATATTCCATAGACACAGAACATTCAAATCATCGCGACAAATTTTTTCGCACATTACGCATAGATGACAAGTTAGTTAAATTTGAAATTGAAAGCGGTGCAGCTGTTACAATTATATCGAAAAATAAATTCTACGAATTATTCAAAGACCGAAAATTAAACGCTACAAACTTGAAAGTACAAGTTCGAACAAACGTACAAGGTCGAACACAATAATAAGATGTACGACTTAAATCTATTTGTTATTGACGAAGACAGAAACACATTCTTAGGCAGAGAATGGATTCGTCAATTATCTCTAAACTTATGGAATGTTGGTGTTTACAATGTCCAAACACGAAAGAAAAAGTAAAAATTTTACTCGAAAAATACTGTAAACTTTTTGATAAGAGTATAGGTAAAATTGAAGGTGTTCAAGTACGAATACCATTACAAGAAAACGTTCGACCAAAATACATGCAAACACGGCCTGTAGCGTTTCCACTAATAGATAAACTAGAGGATGAACTTGGAAATTTAGAGAAGCAAGGGATAATTACTATAGTGGAGCGTTCAAATTGGGCAACACCGTTTGTACCTATATTAAAATCCGACGATAGTGTAAGAATTTGCGGGGATTTTAGTCTGGTTAGGCCGTTACAATTCAAAAGTTTGTATTATTGTTATTTATAGTTTATATTATTGTCGAGGATTTAGCCCCTCTCTTATCGTCGAAATATCGTGCGATTGCCACATCGAGCTAGTTAGTTGCACTTGCGAGTCTCTAGCTAACGGACGAATTCAAATCAAGCTTTTATTCGCGAGTCCGTATGGCAAAATGTAACTTGAGTTGTAAATTTGAAGACCTGCAGAGAACTCTCTAAATTGTGTGTGTGATCGTGGATTTTAGCATTAAATAGTTAATTTTAGTATCAAGAGAAATTACTGTTTATATTTCTGAAACCTCCTCATCCCAAGATCAAACCTTTTCATATGTCACGAGGCTTACAACTCTGCAAAGCACGTACATAGTCAAAGAGTTAACGAAAATATAAAAATTGATGACCATCCCGTACCACATATTGATCAATTGTTTAAAAAAATGTCCAGAGGAAAAAAATTTACTAAAATTGATCTAAAAAAAGCTCTCACTGTCTCGCTCGAAGACGCGCAAGAGTTAGATTCCGGACCATTAGATGTTTGCGTATACCTCGACGACATCATAATTTACGCGAAAACCGTAGAAGAGCATAACAATAAATTCGCAAAAATATTGAAAAGATTAGAAGCCGACAATTTTAAATTATCGCCTGATAAATGTGATTCCTTCGAACAGAAGTAAGTTTTTTAGGTCATTTGATAACCAATTAAGAAATCTGCCCAGATCCTAAGAAAGTAGAAGCCGTAAGAAAGTTTTCGCGACCGATAACTGTTAAAAACATATGTCGATTTTTGAAACTAGCTGGTTATTATGATGTCGGATTTTTGAAAATAGCGAAGCCATTAAGTAATTTACTCAAACAAAACTTACTCTTTGGATGGAACGAAAAAGCACAAGAAGCTTTCGATATACTGCAAGAGAAATTATGTAAAGAACCTATATTAATTTTCCCCGACTTCTCAAAACCCTTTATACTCACCACAGACGCTAGTCTAACTTTCATCGTAGCAGTGCTTTCTCAAGGTACAATAGGCCAAGATCGCTCAATCGCATATGCGTCTCGGGTGCTGAATGACGCAGAGACTCGTTACGATACGTATTCGAGAGAAGCTTTGGCTATAGTCTTTGGCATTCGCCATTTCAGACACTATTTATGAGGCATGAAATTTGTCATTTGCACAGATTATTTGCCTCTATGTTGGAAAGACTCTTGAGATCCCGATTTACGTGCAACACGATGGAGGGTTAAATTATTGGATTACAATTTTGAAGTCGTCTACAAACCAGGCCGAATTAATCTTAATGTTGACGCACTCTCTTGAAATCCAATCAAAGAGAATACAAAATCAGTAATGCTTATTCGCGAAAACGCAGACGACAGAAGACATGCTAAAACTCGAGTTGAAAACGGGGACCAATCACCCCTAGAGTCAGCAACAACGGAAGTTACAACAGGACGAATGACGCGTACGCGCGCCGGTAAATTAAGTCGGCCTAGTTACAAAAAAAGCTGAAAGAAAATTCTCAATGCAAATAAGGAGACTAAAAAACTTAGGGGGAAGGACAGGTCAGAAGAAAATGATAGCGCATTTGCTAATAAGACTGTTGAGAAACACATCGAGATCCGAACGAACGAAAAATCTTATGAATCATCTGTCAGCAATCAAAGTGCGCCAGAAACAATTAATCTCGACGATATTGACACAAATAATGTCAGCAATCAAGAAACCATGGTTCATCATAAAGTCAACAATTCTGTTATAAATCTGAATACACAAAAGCGTTTTAAAAGTTATGGCAAAATGTTTGCTGAGACTCGAGAGCAGTCGTCGATGCGTAAGGATAATTATTTGTATTTTTATCCTCCATGCATCAGCCCTGCGACGAAGGAGCACGATTTCTAGAGAGTCGTAAAGAAGTACCGCGATTACACAAATTGACTGCAAGAGAGTTGAGAATAATACCGAAAGGCAACAAACGACACTTTATCATAATATTACGGGGACTTGAACGCCAGAGTATCTAAGAAATTACAGAAAATTTAGTTTTCGGTTTAAAACAATTAAAATCATTTATCTTGAAAGAACAAATCAAATCGATTAGTTTTGCAAAAAGTTTCTTGATTAAAAATGTACGATGAGACGATGTGATTGATAAGATTTGAAGCACATTAAGGGAATCGCAAGTTAAAATAATAATTTGTCAAGGTATATTACTTATCCAAGTTTAAGCGAGCACGCAATGATTATAGAAGAGTCTCATTGTTCTGCTATCGGCGGACATAAGGGCGTGAATAAAACTTATATGCACATCAAACAAAATTTTTACTCGGAAAATATGAAAATCGATATACAGATGTATATTTGAAAATGTTTGCCGTATCAATTAAAGAAATTAGCCCGAGTTAAAACAAAAAACCGTATGGTCATCACAGATACGCCTGTTCAATCCCTTGAAAAGGTCGCCTTCGACCTGGTTGGTCCGTTTTTACGAACAGAATACGGGCATAATAACATATTAACGATACAATGCTGTTTGACTAAATACTCACTGTTATTTATTATTTATTTAGCTTTATAAAGAAATCCCTTTTGGCTACCGCAGATGCGGTCACTGCCTTCCGGGAAAGGGAGCTGGATAACGAAATCACTTAGACGGGGTTAAGTTTTAAAGAAACTCATATAATGTATTTCACACGTGTTAGAGAAAAGAGAAAAGTACCTTGTAGTGTCTAAATTCGTAAGTGTGTGTGTGTGTAGAGATGTGAACGGCAGGAGGTTGCAGCTGTGGATCCTTGTCGCTCCTAGAGCCTGGCGTCGGTGGTTTAGTGCGGTCAAGCTGGTGTGTGTCTCGGATCCCTTCGGCTCATTCCTCCTTCGAGCAGGTGCAGACAGATGGGCGCCTTGATATGTCGTTTCTCCTCTTAGTGACGGGAGAGGATGGTATGTCTTAGTGATCGCGGCACATATACAACTTGGACAGCCTGGTAGCGATTCAATATTAACTGGTTCGGATTTATTGGTCTGGCGACTGGCAGCGATTCGGCTTGTAAAGCCACTTCAGGAAAACTGACGACGAACACCCTTTTGCTCCCGATCTTTATATACTGGAGAATCTGTAGCGTTGATTTTCCATATTAGGAGTGCCTAATATTCTCACGACTTTCCTCTCGACTTTGCGTGATCTCGTAAAAATTTTATTACTTTCAGTTTTTAGGAAAAGCGTCTTGTGACAGCTCTCCTGCTGCTTTTCGTCGCCTGCGTACTGTCATGTGTATCTTTTCTCGATTCGTTTGCGGGAGAGCGTGCTCGGCTGATGCTTGTTCTTTACATAGCTATTTTGATTTCCGTCGCTTTTCGTGAGGAATATCGTCGCCGTCATTTTTTTCTTGGCGTTAGCCATTCTTTCGGGTGATCTTCGTCTTAGAGCGCATTTTGTCGCTACGCCTCTAATTCTATTTTTGTAGGAATACGTTGTGGTGGGAAATGCTGCTTCTTGCGGCTGCTGCGATGATGATGCTCGCAAGTGTCTCACGTATAAATTTGTGTGACCTACTTAAATTGGCGTCGTACGTGCGTAATGGAATCGGGGATTCCATTACACTTGCTTTTGCACTTAAGGACGCCACGTCGCGAACGGTCACCGATTCGCTAATAAAACGTTTTAACTGCACTGTTGGCGCTCCTATCGCAATTTTGACTGATCAAGTACAAATTTCTTGAGCAGTCTAATGAAAGTATTAGCAAAAAGATTCAGAATAACATAATTTAAGATGACCGCCTTTCACCCACAGTCAAACGGCTCTCTTGAAAGAAGTCACCATGTACTGAGGGAATATATAAAACAATTTATCTCGCAAGACGAACAATGGGACCAGTGGCTAGAAATGGCTGCTTTTTTGTATAATACGTCCGTTTACGAAGCGACACAATACACGCCCTACAAGTTAGTTTTCGCAAGATTGGCTTGCTCCCCGTCGAGCGACCCACTCGAAACAGAGAACAGACTTCTAACGTATAAAAATTAATAATTATAAGGTAGTGCATATGAATTGCGTACGTATATCATACATTGAACCATAAAAGACTTAAATCTAAATTAATTAAATGATACATGTCAAATATAGTTTAAGTATAAAATATATATATATATATATATATATATATATATATATAATGATTCTATTTTATTCCATTTAAATTAACATTAACAAATGCATAATTACAGTATTAGCGTTAATCGATTAAATAACGAGATAAAAAATATAATCAAAAGATAAACTCGCCTCAAGATACAGAACGTTTGTAATCTGTAAGTGTGTACCAAGGAATTTGGTAGCACCTTAGTAGCGATATGAGATATAAACGCTAGAGCCCCGATGGCAATTATATGTACATCATACATATGTTGATTATAGGCATATTTACGCGAGAATCAGTATTTAGCAAAATCTTGAAAGAATTAAATTAAATTATTCACCTCAGTGCGGGATTCTAATTAAAATTATACAAGGACGATAGTAGTTTCAGAAAATTTTCCTGCGGCTACTGAAGGCTGTTCTTTCTTAGATCGCAAAGGTAGTCAGGCACTGAAGGCGCTAAGACGCTGCGTTCAAAGCTTTGTCATCCTCGGTGCTCATAAAGGAAACAAACCCGAAGAGTTACTGTCCGGTGACAACTTTTAATAGTTTACGACATAACAGTAGCATAGTGGTCGAGCGAGCACACCATTTTATTTGTGACCCCCTCTTCCCAGACACCGTTCTTATTTTTTGAGCCACCGGTAAACCACGCCACACTGTTTTCGAGGAGTTCATGTAAACCCGTCATCCATTCTTCCCTTTCTAGGATTATGATCGAGAACGGCTTAGAGAATTACTTGCCAAGGGAGAAAAAAACTTGGACAGTTCATATCCAGCGTAAATTGTCACCCGAACCGAAGGTGAGGGTGGCAAACACGAGATATGGGCTGTTCAATTTTCCTCCCGTGGTGCGTATACTATTTCTCTTCTCACCAGCACCAAAAATGCACATTCATCTCCAGGCGCCTGGAAGGAAATGTGGTACTTTCGGTGAAAGTGTGGTGAAAATAAATTTTTTCCGCCATACTGTCACAAACTCATTCTTCCATTACTTGTTCCAGAAATGCCGCATTCTTGAAATCCACAAAGTTCATTCCGCTATTTTGCAGAACGTCATGCACGCATTTGCCCTCATTACCTAGCCTAGTAGAGGGAGTTCCAACAGTCTTCCCATAGCGACCGTAGGTGTCGTTCGCGTGGATCCCGTCATTCCTCCCTTAACCATTCTTTGCACCCTGTCTAGTGCTTCTGTGTGAGTCTTGGTTTTTTGATTGCATCGTAGAGCCATCTCACTTTATCTGGTTCTAGACCCCAGGTATTGCCAAAAGTCCTCCTGCAGGCATAGAAGGTACCTATCGCTTTCTCGCATTTATCTTTCATATGTTTCCCCTAGTTGAGTCTTGCGTCGAGCGTTTGATGTTTAACTTTGACATAAGATACAGTAATCCTTTCCAGCCACTTGAAAACATTATACAAGCTAAGAAGGCAGATATTTGTAGAGTCTCAAGTCCAATAAAGTTCGTTTTAGGTGCAATATTCCACAAAGCATTACGTATTGTATTGAATCCGGGTGTGCCCTAATAGCATTGACATAGTAAGTTTGTAGTGTATCTATAATTTTATCGGTCAGTTTTCCTTTTCCTCCAAGGTTTTGTTTTTATTTAAGTTTCTGAGCTGCGTTTCAAAGCGTTTTTGAACATGACCACAACACTCTTTTTTACTTATTGTCACATAAGATCCATAAGGTTTAGAATTTATAATGTTTGAAAATGTTGACGAATCTCCATATCCTAAATACGACACACATTTTACATTATATTTTTCTATTGATCGACTAAAAATATCCACAATCGCTGAAGACTCCATTGACCCACAAGAATCCTAATGGTTTTTTGTACATGATGGTAAGTGTGCGCTGTACCAAATTTCCCATTCTTTAGTACCTTCCGATCCATGAACTTTTTCATACTAGTTGCATTGTAAACAGCGAGAAGAAAGAACTTCTAAATCAATAATCTTTACACTTTCTTGGCCCAAGATTGTAAAAACTCCATTGTAGGACCTATGATCTCGACGCTGCCACGTACCATTACCTTAAACACCTATTTCTCGTTTACAAGCTATGATTTCGTTTGGAGTATTCGTAATATCTGTTTCATCATCTAACATATTTTCATCTAAATCTTCAATACTCAGTAGACTAATAGCATCTGGATTAACACTTTCAGGTTCACATATCTCATTTTGTCAATTAGTACGTGTAAGTCGAAGTTCTTCGTCTACAGCTATAGACATAAAGTTATCCGCAACTCTTGATGTATCTTCAAAAAGCACATTACGTATTTTAGTAAAAGTTGCATTTTGAATTGTACGAGAAAAGTCCATTCCTCCACATAAAGTTCTCTACTTTCAAGGCCTCCACCAATCAGTCTCATAGCTAGGACACTGCGTCTATTGATTTCAAAAATATTTGATTTTTTTCCCAATTTTTTTTAGAGTTGTGAAAATTCTTCTCATGCAAACACTTGTCACACATAATAGAATAATTGCCACCTAATCCATGACATTTTATTTTATAAAATTTTATATTTCCACCACACTTACACATCAGATTGTTCTCTAAGAAAGTAAACAAAAGTCTCATATCAAAGATTCTATAACCTTCGAAATCAACCTCAGGATAATCTAGAGACGACAGTTTACGGGCAGAAGAACTTTATATTTTTTTATTAGCAGAACAAAATTTAGGTCTTTTTTATGCCGATAAAATTTCTTCAGTCAACTTTTCTATGACGCTGTCTTGAAAAATCCATTATGCACACACTATATAAAAATATAAATTTATTATGAAAACACTGTTTTTATAGTATATATTTCACTATAACTGTATAGGATATATTTATAGTATATATTTATAGTAATATTTTTATTTAATATTTTTATAGTATATATTTTTATACTATAACTTCATACTATAACGTTATAGTATATATTTATAGTATTTTTATATTATAAATTTCACTATATCTTTTAGATATTAGATTTTATCAGGTCCAATAAATGACATGTAAACATTGACATTAGAGGTTATGTTATCCTTTTTGGCCTTATGAAAATTGTACATATAGATTTAGATCTATGTATAAAAGTTACTATGATGGTCTCTAGTCTCATGAACAGTAGCGCATTATTTTCGACCTAACGCTCTGAAGTTAGCTTGTAAGTTTGCACATACACACACACACACACACACACACAAAAGAAGCTAACAAATAATAAATATAGTAGATATATGTATGTATGTGTGCATTAGCGTGTAAAAAGTATTTGACATGAAAAATTATTAATTTTGCTATACATTATTTATATAGGTTGTTTAAACATTTTTTTTTTGCAAATCTGATGACAGATTCGTAATCAGCACACTCGAAAACCTTATATTACATACATTTTACTTCCCAGTCATATGTTTTCAAAAAAGTGATTTAAGGTTGTTAGGTCCCATTGAGGCCGGGATTGACCTCCATAACCAATACTTCCGTCGGTCCCGGCTTTTCTTTTGTCTTTTCTTTGAACGGGTCGAGATGTGTCCTGCCGCCTTCACAGAGAGGTCAGAAGTCAAGGGCCTTCATTGCCTCGATCTCAATACTTCCCACCAGCACCCAGACATAGCCGTCACCTCCTTCTTTTTCCCCTCGGTGCCTACCGTTATCGTTTTGGTTTCGGCGACCACCCACAGGAGTCCGGTGTGGTGTTCCGAGGGCCTAGATCATCGCTCTGACCAGATTCTGAAGGTCTTCCATCCCAATAGCCTTGAGTTGGGTTCCCTCTTCACACGACCATTTAGTGTCATTACTGAGTAACAAGTCCTGGAACCAATTATCCAAGAAACTTGAAAAATAGCGTTTATCTGAGGCGTCATCAATCTCCCCCTCCAAGACCACCAGGAACTTCTTTTCCTAGTCCTCGTCAAGACGCTCTTCCGAGTACTTGACCGAAACGATGGCCACCTTCAAGTCAGTAGCCACCGCTCGGCTGTAGCTCTTTGTAGTGTCCCCAACGGACTTTTTTTGAGCTCCCTTGGGGTGAAGCTGTCGGAGTGTTGTTTTTTGGTCGCGCCCGCAAGGGTACTAACCTAAGACCTCCCAGGAGCGTCCTTCAGACGCTTCGTCCTCAGCTTCGCCCCTGAGGCTAGCTTCCTTGATAATGCAGGATAGGAGTAGTAAATAATACGCTAAGACTAAGGTGCAAGAAAGGAGTTTAATGATAACTTAGTAGTTGACAAAATCGTGTAGTGGCGAATCGCTCTTGCTTATCTGAAGGTTTGAGCGGAACTAACTTCTAGGCTGGGAGTCGGTGCGTCCCTACGACATACAGATGGCGCCTGATGTTCGCGTGCATTGTGGGAAAACTCACTTCAACACTTCCGCCTTTTCCTCAATGCAGTCGCGTATACCTAATTCGCTACACGTATACTTAAATTGGTCGCGAAGCAGGGGCTTGGTCAAACCATCCGCCAGTTGTAGATCTGTTGGCACGTATTGAACGGAGACTTCGCCAAACCCCTGTCTTTCGCGTAGAAAGTAGTATTTGACGTCAATGTGCTTGCTTCTCTTATGAAATTCCGCGTTCTTTGCGAGCCTAATTGCTCCTTGGTTATCGACAAATAAATCTGTAGGTATTTCACATGGACGTCCAATCTCACTTAATAATTGTCTGAGCCAGACCAGCTCTCTTGCAGCTGTGGACGCTGCCACGTACTCTGCTTCGGTAGTGCTTAACGTTACGAGTTTTTGTCGTTGAGACGACCAAACAACCGGACCGTTAGACATTATAAATACAAAACCAGTTACAGATCGTCTGGTTTCTGTGTCGTTCGCGAAGTCTGCGTCTGAGTAGCCTATTAGAGGCTGACTACGGTTGACTTGTCCTCGGTAAACAATTCCCGTGTTGATTGTACCTATCAGATAGGTCTTGATACGTTTGACTGCTTGCCAATGAGTCCTGTTATGTTTATTCAAAAATTTGCTCACTGCGTTGACAGCGAATGCGATATCAGGTCTGGTAGTTACAGCCAAGTACATAAGAGAGCCGACTGCTTCTCTATACGGCACGCTGGTCAATAGTTCGCTTTCGCATGTAACTGGGTGCAAGATGGTATGTGGGTCTGCAGGAACAGATACCGGTTTTGCTTCGCTCATGGCAAATTGAGTGATTACACCAAAAGATGCTTTTGGTGTAATCACTCAAGTGAATGTGCATCAGCCTATTGTTTCTGTCACGGTCTATCTGCAGGCCCACAAACCGACTTGCATCCCCTACGGTTATTTCGAATTCGTCTCGCAATGAATCAATAACCGACCTGATGCTAGAGACCGAATCGCTGACTAATAGACCGTCATCTACAAACAATCCGAGATAGACTATGCTAGAATCTACTTTGCCTACAAACACACAACTGTCTGCGAAACATTCTTTGAAATTGAATTTTTTAAGAAAAGATTTGAACCGCTCGTTCCAGCACGTGGCGCTTGCTTGAGTCCATACAAGGACTTCTTGAGCTTACAAACTACGCTTTTACGAACGGTCTTCGAACATCCTTCTTCGCTGTTGACGTCTCTTGTGTCTTCAACCACTCCTGTAGTGTCCTCGACACCTTCGGGTAGCTCCATGAGTATTCTTTCAGAGAGGTGTCCATACAGAGTCGGGCCTTGAATTTGAATTGGCCGTTTACAACACTCAGCTTGAACACCCATTTCGAAGTGATGGTCGCCTGCGACGATTCTCTAGGAACAAGCGTCCACGTGTTGTTCCGTTTGTGGGGGTCCAACTCGTCAGTGATCGCTCTCAACCACTCTGCTGATTGGGCACAGCTGATTGCTTCTGAAAAATTAGTGGGGGTTATTATCTCTGCCAAACAAGATCCACCTTAAAACACTCTACTTGTTAGTAGGGCGTTTTAAGGTGGATCTGTCTCTTAGATTTGGTCCATTCGCAGCTGAGGCTGGTGGAGGCACAGCTCTGTCCACTCTTTCTCGAGCAGGAGCTCGGGAAGCTGTTGCTGCGTTGTCCGGATCCACTCCTTCTCCTTCAGCTGCTGCCTCTTCTTTTTCATTGACAGACACATTCGCCTTCTCGTCAGGTTGCTTCTGGGGCTGTTTCAGGTTAATATCGAGGTGCTCCTCTGTGACGTTTGGACCGGCTGCTTTTCCCACTACGTCAGAGAATACCACATTCCTGGAGATGATTACCTTTCCAGCCACGTCGTCGTAGACTCTGTAATTTTTAGAGTTCTTTTCGTAGCCTACCAGGTATGTCTTCTTGGCTACATCAAATTTCTTAGTGAACATCTTAGGGATGTGAATATACGTAACCGTTCCGAAGGCTCTGGCATGTTCAAGGTTGGGTTTCTTCTTCGTCCAGAGTTCATATGCTGTTTTGCCTCCTTCGACGTTCACTATTGAGACTCTGTTGAGGAGATATACCGCACAATTTACGGCTTCCGCCCAAAGGCGACGCGTTAGACCTGAAGCCAGCAGCATGGTCCTTGCACACTCGATGATGGTACGGTTAGTCCTCTCAGACTTGCCATTCTACTCAGGCGTGTAGGGAGCTGAGGGTTCGAATTTTATGCCCTTCTTCTTGAGGTACTCTTGGAGGTTGGAGTTACAACATTCGGTGCCGTTGTCTGACCTCAATACTTTCAGGTTGATTTTAAACTTGTTCGCTAAGGCTCTTTCGTACTCCTTAAACCTTTCAAAGACGTCCGACTTGTGCTTGATGAGGTATACATATCTGTAGTTGGTTGCTTCATCCGTGAATGTGACGAAGTATCTGGCACCACCGAGTGATTCCGTTGACATTGGTCCACACACGTCACTGTGAGCAACTTCTCCTGGATCAACGCTTCTCATCTCTGCTGACCTCTTGAAAGGGAGTCTGTGTGCTTTTCCAAGCGTGCAGGGTTCACAGAAAAAATGGCTTCCGTCGTTGAGTTTTACGCCTGATACCAGTCCTCGGTGTATGAGCTGCTTCAGGGCTCGAGCGTTGAGATGTCCAAATCTCTCATGCAGGCACTGGAGACTCGTTGTCGTGACGTTCCCTGAAATTCTATTTTCCTCCTGTCTTACCCGAATAAACAGCCGGAACACGTTGTTGCACTGCATTATCCCAGTTGCTACGGGCTCGTCATCATTTAGAATATTTACAAATTCGTTCTCAAACGTAATCTTAAATCCCTTCTTCAGACAAGCTCCGACAGATAACAGGTTCTTCTTCAGTCGAGGCACGTGCAACACGTTGTTAATTTTGCCCTTGCACCATTTTCCGTTGACCAGCCTGTCGATCACGATAGTCCCTTCGCCGACCACGTCGCACTCTTCGTCGTCGCCGAGAACGACTGTGCTGCCATCATGCCTGTATTGATAGTGACTAAACCACTCTCTCCGACTGGTCATATGGGCTGACGCACCACTGTCGGTAAGCCAGACCTCTTTACCATCGATTTTTAGCAGATGCTGCATGTTTTCGTTCGACGGCTGCGCGTGGCTATTTTTCCTGGAATGTTTGGGTCCGGTGATGGTTAGCGCGCAACTCTCGTTCGGCTTACCTCTCTCGGAATTGTCGCCGTCTCCTCGAGATTGACACTCGCGAGCGAAGTGACCCAACTTTCCACAGATATAGCACTCTTTGTTCTTCTTCCTGTTCTAAGATTTCTTGTTTCTCTGCTTCTTGTTATCTCCGCGCTTCGTCTTGTAGTCGCTCTTCGATGTGGCAGCGAGAGCAGTGTTTTCTTCCGGGTCGTCCTCCATGTTTGCTTCCTCTTCCAGCAACCTCTCCTGCAGGTAGTCGACAGTCTGCCTGTTAGGCTCGACGCTGTTCTATCCGCTCCTGAAGGTCCTGAACTTGGATGGCAGATCAGAGAGAATTTTTGCTATTATTACTAAATCCGGAATGGACTCGCCCAAGTCCAATAGCTGCGTAGCCATATTCTTCGCTTTAGAGACGTGCGTCGCTACACTGTCCGTCGGGTCCATCCGGTATTCATGGAAACGCTGAGTTAGCAATAACTTGTGCGTTGTCGATTTTCTTTCGTGGATTGCAGCTAACAGGTCCCACATCTCCTTTGCAGAGCTACACGATTGTATGTGCTGGTGTTGAGAGCGGTCTAGTGAGGACGATATGAGGAATTGCGCCTTCGCGTCGTCCTTGATCCACTGCTTGCGTCCTGCAGCGTCTGTTGCTGGTGGACATGCTGTCGTTCCATTGACGATCTCCAGAATGTCACAAGTCGTGAACAGCATCTTCAGCTGAAATCGCCAAGACTGAAAGTTCGAGCCATCGAACTTTTCAATATGGCGCGCCGAGATCTCACTTGCCATCTTCCCACGTTTTGTCTCTTGTATACTTGAATATATTCACTCTCTTTTTACCACGCACACTGGGCCCATAACTTGATAATGCAGGATAGGAGTAGTAAATAATACGCCAAGACTAAGGTGCAAGAAAGGAGTTTAATGATAACTTAGTAGTTGACAAAATCGTGTAGTGGCGAATCGCTCTTGCTTGTCTGAAGGTTCGAGCGGAACTAACTGCTAGGCGGGGAGTCGGTGCGTCCCTACGACGTACAGATGGCGCCTGATGTTCGCGTGCATTGTGGGAAAACTCATTTCAACATTCCTCTTAGCGTGCCTGTTTCTTTTCTTTACTTTGCTATTTTCAGTGCCCGAGGAGTAACCGGTATTCGCTCCTGGGGCGAACCCCGCAGCAGCCCGGTAACTTTCCTTTGAACTTGCACCAAAACTTGCATAAAAATCATTGAAAACGGTTTGTGAGTTGCAGCCATTCATTGTAGGTGAAAACGATTTCATTAAAGTCATCCTCCAATAGACGCACCACAGTTGTGTAGTATATATCTCTGAAGTTGTTATATTCCAGCCCAGAGATAATTTCCGTTACGTTAGATTAGTCAAAACTGTATAGGGGACTTAGCAATTGAAGTCTGCTTCTTTCCTGGCTCGCCAGGTTACCCGCGATCTCTTAAAATATTCTCGCCAATGGTGGGGATTTATGATTGTGGTGGAGGAAACTACATCATGTGTATGACACTTATCGGGTGTCAGCTTAATGAACGATGATTCACAAACATCTGAAGGATGTAAATAAAAACGCTTTGTCTCACAGTTTCTTAACACTATAATATTGACATCTTAGAATTGCAGCTTTGTAAGCACCTGACAATGCAGCTACCACTTGACAGCCTACATACCGTCTGAATACATCATTGTTTTTTCGCATATTATCAGTGAAATTTTTGATAAATTTATTGTAACCCAGACCATCACTCATATAACGCAGAAACATAACACAATATTGACCGCATAGTCGGAAGACTCACTCTAAAGTCAAATGTTATTCTAGCGAAATTGTTTACAATTTTTTCACAATCGATTTATATGATTGGTTATAAATGGGGAAAGGCCAAAACGATCAAAATAAAAAGCATTGCAAGATTCGTCAACTCATACGGCGACCCAATACATACCCGATTTCACATGATTATCCGTATTAAGAATGAACGCTGTCGGTTTCGTCGACATTTTCGGTATCTGATCCGCTAAGAAAACACCGACGAGTGAGACCGGTGTTTTCGACAGAGTTTTCAGTATTTACAGACTTTGATTTACAAATTTCGTTAATAACAGTATTCGAATTTTTACACATCGATAGACAGGATTTTAGCTTATAAGCGTTATTTATAGCACAACGATAAATTGTGTACTACGGTTTGATAGCGTGATGCATGCAGTACACATCGGACGATAATTTATCGAAAGATAGACAATCTTTATGGTACACAATAATATAAATATGCCGACGAGTTATGACTATGGACAACGATATCCATTTATTATTACCTTTAACTTATATTGCTTTGTTAGAAGCTTTGTTATTAACAAACCCTCGGATAATTCTTTTTAGCAGCTGGGCCAATATAATATTGTCCAATGTTTAACCGTGTACATTCCTGTAACAACTATGTAATATAATGCGTTGTAGTTTTTTACGCGAAATATTTCATTCTGCTGTTGCTAGGCAGAATAATGTAAAACTGATCTTTCATATTTGCAATTGAACTTTTTTGGATAACCTTTCCAGTTGACAGAAAACTCCTTCGAACGACCCGTGAATGACGGTTTGTGCACAACTAACACGAACTAGCTCACCAACTTTTAATTTTGGTTTAAGTTTTCGCTCATTTTCATTATTATAACGACGCTCTAAATTCTCTTGCGCTTTGTTAACGTTATAAAAGGTCACAGATGCTGGTGTCATTTTTGTCGCTGAGTATTTGTTATGATTGTACCATCGCTCCCTACAAAGAGTAGCACTGTTTGAATTTCTCGTCATAAGTAGCACAACTTATTTGACGCAAGCTAGACTAACACAACTCAAAATTTCCCCCAAAGACTAGCATAACTCAAATTTTAAACAATGAATTTCTATAAAAATTTTCCGATTTTTGCGAAACTGTCCCTAATGAACATTTTTAAATATTTACAATTTACAACGTTTTACCAAATTTAAAATTGTTTTCTCAAATACAATAGTTTAAGCATTTTTGAAGTGATAACTTCTTATGGGACGGAGTGAATTGGTTGGAATGCGTTACGGCGCCGTTATGTCTGGCTATCCCCACCCTGCCGTCTCTTGCCTTCTCTCTTGCACGCATACGGCGACTCAGCGGAGACATCCCCACCCTGCGGTCTCTTGCTTCCTCTCTCGCACGCATACGGCGGCTCAGCGGAGATATCCCCACTCTGCGATCGCTTTCTTCTCTCTCTACTGGCACGTGTTCTCTCTCTCTCACTCGCTCGCGTCTACATGCCCTCTCTCTTTCGCATACTGTATATGCTCCACTACAGACGCTCTCTATCTCTCCCTTTCTTTCCTCGGTACTTTTCTCTTAGCGCGCATGCACAGTAAACATAACCTCTACATTAGTAAAACTTTTGAAGTGAACATTGTGTTATTAAATTGTGTTAGTAAACAGATAGTTATTTTGATTTTTCAATTACCGATTGTGATATTTACGTGTATATTGATAATCATATTGTTGTGTCAAATACCAGCCAGTCAACTTAAACTGTTAAATAATGATAAATATTGTACATAAAATATATATTTTACATTCAAAAGGAAATTAAATTACGTTTACTTATTCCTGATCCATTTATAAATTATTAGATTAACAAAAATATAACTATAAAATTATTATTGCCATCATGCGTTAAACAAGTTCTATATTTGATAGTTTCTATAAATATCATATGAAGTTATCACTTCTGTCGGGCGTCCCGTGACGCACACGTTTTTTTTATTTTTAGGCACGACTGCGGTACGCAAGTGCCTTATAGTTTTGTGCTCGAAAAATGTGTAAGATGCGCGGTATCTCACACAATTTTCGACCTATCAGATTGAAATTTTACGAGAAGCCTCCTCTCGCACAATATGAAATTCTGTTTTAATTATATCCCGATCGTCTGCGTAGTTTTTAAACGCAGGCACCTTAGGCTTGATCTTTACGTGTTTTTTTTTAAAAAAACAGTGGTGTTACACGATTATCTCAGCGAGACTTTATTTAATCGGGCTAAAAATTTTAGCTGTAACTCCAATTCCAAGCATTCTACAAAAAAATGTTAAATAGAAAAGTTGTAGATATTTGAAAAATACAACTGTTTCCTATTGACATCAAACCATGAAAATGCTTTTAACTCGAGTTAGCAGCCCAAAATCGGGTTTTTTACGGGAATAAAAATGCTTTTTAGACTGTAACTTGAAATCTAAGCATTCTACAAAAAAATTTAAATAAAAAAGTTGTAGATTTTTGAAAAATACAACTTTTTTCTATGAACACTTAAACGTGAAAAATGCTTTTAACTCAAGTTAACAGCCAAAAAACGATTTTTCACAGCAAAGACACCGATCTTTTACGATAAAATTTATCGACTATGCGTTTTACATAGAAAAGCCGAATATAAAAGTTGTAGATATTATAAAAACACAACTTTTTAACGCGGTAAACATATTTGTTAAATGCTTCAATCAATGACATAGCCCAAAAAACGATTTTTGATGCACATAACTTAATAACGATTTCGGCGCGACACACACAATCATGCCAAAGATTTCTCACGGATGTCCCCTTATCACAAAAAAACTTGTAGTTACATTTTGGATTTCATTCCACGCGTACATAAGCCAGCTCGAGTGATTCAGCATCACAGACGAGTTGCGACGCTGTGCCTCCCAACACAGGTGCGCAACACCTAACGCCTCGCATGCGCTAGGATTTTTCTTGTTTCGTGGGATTTGACGCGATCGTCACGTTTGGGAGAACGCTAGGGAGAGGGGAAAATAATCACACATTGGTTAACACTTTCTTGCACTTATACAGGGTGATTCTGAAACAATACAACATTTTTATACCATCGTAATCAGCGCGAAAAACTGAGTCTAAGGGAATTGGTCCGGAAAATTTTCCTTCAGTTTTCAATTTCCTAGTCGGGAAAAGAAAATTCCCCCACCACAGCGCCCGGCGGAGAAGCGCGTGAGGGGAAGTGTGCGCGGCGGCCGCGCGGCGCCGCTGCGTGGGGGAAGCAGTTGCTAAGAAGGTCGGTGACGGCAGCGCGGGGCAAAGGGGGAGCAGACGCGATCGGTGAGCGCAACTATTGCCGCGCCGTCGGATGATCGGCTTGTGCCGAAAACATGAACAAAATTAAACGATTCGGAAAAAGCAGGGAAGTGCGTAGCGCAACGCACATCGAAACATAACCTATTGACAGGTTATCCAACTCCAATCTTAGAAAATATCATTATGAAAATGTAAATAAAGTTTCATCCTGTTTGGAAACCCC
>QLSS01000172.1:27627-52865 GCA_024372645.1 Trichomalopsis sarcophagae | reverse complement strand
GGGGTTTCCAAACAGGATGAAACTTTATTTACATTTTCATAATGATAATTTCTAAGATTGGAGTTGGATAACCTGTCAATAGGTTATGTTTCGATGTGCGTTGCGCTACGCACTTCCCTGCTTTTTCCGAATCGTTTAATTTTGTTCATGTTTTCGGCACAAGCCGATCATCCGACGGCGCGGCAATAGTTGCGCTGACCGATCGCGTCTGCTCCCCCTTTGCCCCGCGCTGCCGTCACCGACCTTCTTAGCAACTGCTTCCCCCACGCAGCGGCGCCGCGCGGCCGCCACGCACACTTCCCCTCACGCGCTTCTCCGCCGGGCGCTGTGGTGGGGGAATTTTCTTTTCCCGACTAGGAAATTGAAAACTGAAGGAAAATTTTCCGGACCAATTCCCTTAGACTCAGTTTTTCGCGCTGATTACGATGGTATAAAAATGTTGTATTGTTTCAGAATCACCCTGTATTTCGCCCAGCCCTTTCCTACAACGCGGTGGCAATGATGCCTCCCGCACACAATGTAGCCAAGCAGGGCTTATGTTGGCGAGCTCACGCACGAGCCGCACTCGTGCAGCAGACGGCAGGCCTAAGGCTCAAGTCCAGTCCGTTGACAGTTGGCTCTCTCTGTCTGTCTCTCTCTCTCTGTCTCCCTGTCTCTCTCTCTCTCTCTCTCTCTCTCTCTCTCTCTCTCTCTTTCACTCGCTTACTCGCTCTCTTCTCTTGAGGCTTCCAGTGGACGTACGTCGGTGCTCCCGTCGATGTCTCCTGGACTCCTCCTGGACCTGATGGCAGCTGGCGGCTTCGGCTCTCCCACGCCGATGTTGCTGGCTGCTCTGGTCCTCCGGATGATGGTGGCGGACTGGCTGGCTGCCCTCCTCTTGTCTGGATGGTCGCTGGCTCGTCCGGGCGTTGGCACTTCCTAGTGCCAACGCGCTGCACCTGAAACACACGCGCACTCTCGCACACTCTTGGGAGACTCTCCCAATCTCGTCTATTCGTCGACCTCGGGTTGACAAGCAGAGGAGGACGCACTAAACTCTCACAAACATCGACAGTCGTGAGAGAACTCGCGGATTTCCCCGCTCGTTCTCGAGCTAGCTCTCCTCTCGTGCTCGTCGGGCCCGCGCTTCATGCTGGCTTCCGATTGGCTGCCAGTCCGCGCGGATATCAAGCTGCGCATCGGCGCCCGCTGATTGGCTCGCGACATGCGGAGGACCTATCGGCGCCCGCTGATTGGCTCGCGACATGCGGAGGACCTATCAGCGCGCGCGCCGACGAGGCTCGCTCTTGCACCAACGATGCTCACTTTCGGGCCGACGATGACGGTTAGCTAGCCCGTTCCCCGAACTTGAGGACAGGCCGGCGCCGACAACAACACGTCGACTCGCTTGTTTCTTCCGCGCACTCAGGGTTTGGCCGCATCGAACGAGATTCCTCGTCTCGACTCGGCTGCGACGTTTGCAACGTCGCAGAGTATCGAGTTTACGTACATATTACATGATATCTTTTACAATATACAATTTTTAATTTACAATCAGCACAATATACTTCTAAAATTTGAGTATTTTTACTAGACTAGAAAAACTTAAACTAAATAGAAATAACTCAGATTGAAGAAAGGTTCTGAGAAGCCTGTCACATCCCTCTAAACTGAGCTATACTTTAAACAAAAGATTTTCTAAATTAAACCCTATTATTAAATCAACTTTTAACTGCTCTTATTAAGAATCTTCTCTGTAATTGTTTTAAAACCTCTTGAAAATCCTCTTGAATCCTTGCTGCAATTTTTTGACATTTTTCCATATTTTTTTTACCTAAAAGAAAAATAGAATAAAATTAAAACTATCAAAAATATTACTGTGTAATTAATCAAAGAAAACCAGCCCCTGTACACCAAATGCATGATTATAGATACATATAAACTGCATTTTATAAGTACTGCATCTGCAAAAAAAAATTAAATCAATCACATGAAATAATAAAAATTATATAGTATATATTGTACCTGAAAGCTATAAACTAATTAACGATGATCAGGCATATGACCAATGTCCTTGAACTACTGCTCCTTATTCAGCAGACCATGGTATCGACAGTTGTAATATTATTCACAAACTGGAAAACAAAAAAAAACATATTAGTTTTTTTTTGTTTTCCAATACAAAAAAGTTATACTTACAAATAATTACTCAACTCACTGATCTTACCTGATAAAAGCACTCGTCCATCAGTAGACCAGTAGTACCACAAAGTTGAATGAAGTTTTGCTTCAACTTCAAGATTTTGATAGCTCAATCATCAACACCATCAGTATTCTTTGTTTAACTCCAGTAGACGCAGTAAACCATTATCCAACAAATGCAGAATTGTTTGTACACCTAGACATACAGAAAAATATATTACAAATCCATAGTCCTTAATAATTATTGAGAGATTTAGACCACTGTTCCCTGGATAAGAATTTTAATCAAGACAGCTTTTAAGTATGAATAACGTTAAAAACCACTTTTCAGTGACATAGTTCACATTTACAAAAAAGAAGATTATCATAATAATCACTGAAAATTTATCCGCAAGCCATACGAAATCTTTTCACTGAATTTATCATATGAACACAGCGTTTCAAATTAAACCTTATTGAAGATACAATATCGATTTAACAAAATAAACGACACAGTCTTATAGTCACTGATATAGCTCAATAAATAGATACAAGAATGATGGTGAATCTTTTTCCAGACACCATCTAATAGCAAGAAGAATGTATCCGTATGCATATGCATAGTAGGTGCCATTCCGGGTACATCACTATTTTACATAATACCTATACTTTTTACATTATCAAGAACTAACCAAGAACCGCAAGCAGCCAGTCTGCGATCGAGATAGCGGCGATCTTTAAGCGGATGCTGTTTCAATGCACGCACATACAGACCATACCATAGCTGCACTTTTGGTTTATTGAAATAACACTGCTGTATAGCGTCATTGTTGACCTTCTGCCCTACTCATTATATCACCGAAAAGTTGAAAACCGAGCACAAGAAATCGCGGTGAATGAAGGCCGGGAGGGTGCTTCAAAACGTCAAAACACACGGCAGACGGCTGCGAGAATGTGTCGCAAGCCGGTCGTCAGATCGATGCGCACAATGTATGCGCAGTTGTCGAGCTCGCTTATAAGACAGAGCCAACGAATTATTTGGCTTGACTTGATGATAATAAAACTACTTTTTTTGTTCAAATTGTTTACTTATCAAGGACATTGTTGCCGTTTGTTAATAATCTATCTTTGTGTAAAATCCATGACTTAAGAAATGCTATCGAATTCACATCTAATATATATTTTAAATTAAAGTACTATAATTGCAAACATGGCTTCTGTGAAGAAAGTGCCTCCGGATCCTGGTTCTGATATACTATAAATGTCATCCAAAAACTAAAGTAACAACGGTTGTGTGTTTAATTTGTGAAAGTGTTTACCATCAAAGTGACTTCAAAAAATTAAAAAACGTAAAATGGATAAGTAATGTACTAGTAATCTGTCCTGAACATCAAGACATGAAGTTAACCTCAAATAAAGATGAGGTGGCACTGAACTCTACTGAAAAATGCATAATAGCTCAATTAAAACTTAAACAAGTGGACAAAATAAAGGATGATTACTTAATCGAAATAGCAAATAACACAGATTACACAAATTTAGATGTATCAAGTGAAACTGAACAAGATAAATTAATACTAGAAAACACATTGTTAAGACAGCTAGTAACTGAACTAAAAGACAAAAATAAGCTATTAAGTGATATAGTGAATAAAACAAAATCGGAACAAAACGTAATAAAGCCAACATCCAACTAACACAAAACCAAAAAAGATTCCTGAATTAATTATAAAAAAGAAAAATCCAGATGACCAGAACGACCTGAGAAAGTGTGTAACACACTATCTAACATAAAAGAAAACTGTGCAAACCAAAAAAATAATACTCAAAAATGATACTGAAGTTAAAATCG
Organism: Trichomalopsis sarcophagae; assembly: GCA_024372645.1. Taxonomy (NCBI): domain Eukaryota; kingdom Metazoa; phylum Arthropoda; class Insecta; order Hymenoptera; family Pteromalidae; genus Trichomalopsis; species Trichomalopsis sarcophagae. The sequence goes on along the minus strand of QLSS01000172.1, from coordinate 48,853 downwards.
ACTGCATGAATGAAGGTATCGTACTCGAAACTGAGAAGATACTTAAAGAAAAAATAAATTCCTTTTGCAAAATAGAAAAAGAAGAAATTCAAAAACCCAAATAAAAATTGTGGGACTAGATAACTCTGAAAATATGGAAGTTCGTTAACTCCAAAAGCAAGCTAACCAGTATCTTAATTGAAGTGTCAGCAGAAATATACAAGCATATCAAAGAGAACAAGAGCAAAGTTTTCATCGGATACCAAAACTGTAAAGTATACGATGATATCAAATTGAGACCGTGCTACAACTGTGGAAGATTTGGTCATAGTGGTAATAAATGCAGAAATGACAATGTATGTTTAAAGTGCTCTGGATCACACTATACTATAAACTGTAAACAAACCCAAGAGTTATGCTGCATAGATTGCCTGTACAATAATGAAAAATTCAACAGTAATTTATAACACTAATCTTACGGCTAATGACAGTGAGAATTGTCAGGTGCTAAAAAATAAAATGAAAAAGCTTATAAACAACACGGATTACCCACTGAGTCCAATGATACCGAGATACATCGGTAAAATAGATATCGTTATCAACAAACCCAGGAAAACAACTACGACTTGCATCAGATCGGTAACATCACTACAAGCGTCAACAAGTAACCTAAGCATCAGATAACATGGAAAGTAACTTAATTGTTATAAACGAATTGCAAAGCGAGTTTGTAAAAAAAGAAATAATTACAAAAAATGTCAACGCCATCAATCAATTTTTCAAAAATAAAGCAGAAAATATTATGTATATTAACATCGGAAGCTTAAACGCTAATTTTGATAGTCTATGAATTCTAATTGATAGCCTTGACATTAAACCTTTTGTAATAGTTTGTACGGAGACTCGGGTTCTTGAATTTTACAAATACTTTTCTATCACTGGATACAAAATATATTATAACAATAGCTCGATAAATCAGTGCGATGGAGTTGTAGTGTATATATCTGATACCCTAACGGAATATACAGAAACAATTCAAATTGAAAAACTACAAATTTTACATACCGTATTCCAAATTGATAAAAATAGCACTTTTCAGATGTCTGCACTATTCAGATCGCATGATTTAATAAAATCAGAATTTACATTATGTCTAAAAAAGTTCTTGAAAGATAAGCAAAATGTTAAAAATCACTTTGTCATGGGCGATTTTAATATTGATATATTAAAACCAGAACAGATAGGACAAGAATTCTTAAACAACTTTATGGAAAGAGATTTCTCGACAGGTTTTCAAACGATAACTATACCTTCGCACTCAATGGATACGGGTTAATGCATTGATAACATTTTCATAAAAACCTTTACAATCAAAACAAAAACCTACAAGTTGCTAAGTAATATTACAGATCACTACCCACTATTTCTATCATTGAAAAAAATTAAAATTGATAATTGGAAATAAAATATTAGAATAATCGATTACAGTAACCTTAAAAAATTAGCTTCACGTGAAAATTGGAATGAGATCTTGTCAATTCGTGACCCAAATCCTGCAACAAACTTACTAATAACCAAAATAAAAAACTGTGTTGAATATGCTTCAAAAACTAAGACAGCAAGAAACGGACTCCCGTCATCTACACCACGGAAAGATTGGATAACAAAAGCTATCATTATATCATATGAAACCAAAGAAACACTTTATAATATCTGGAAAAGGGAACATAACAACATCTCTGCAGAAAACGAATACAAAACTTATGATAAAATCCTACGTAAAGTTATCAAGGATGCCAAATTAAAGTATGATCGACTACAAGTTAAGAGAAACACTGACAATGCTAAAAATCTCTGGGCTTTGATAAATAAAAAACTAGGCAAAAGCAGGAAATCAAATACTCCAATTACTAAAATATACAATAAAAACCATCAATTAATAACTGATCTAAAGGGCAGACAATATGAATGAGTATTTTGGTAATGTTGATCTAGAACTAAATAAAAAAATCGAGATGCCAATTAATGCAAAGCTAAAACTACCGAAAACAAATTTTCCTCAAACCAACTAATTGTACTGAAATCGCAAGCGTCATAGATGATAATTTGAAGCTAAAGAATGAAGGGGTTGATAACATAAACGCAGAAACTATAAAAATACTTGCTCATTATCTTTTAAAACCACTAGAACACATTATCAGCCTATACATAGAATCTTCAATCTGGCCATATTGCTTAAAAAATGCTGAAATCATACCCATATACAAAAGTAATGACAAAAGTTGTACTCAAAATTATAGACCAATATCCCTAATTTCCAATTTAGCAAAAATTTTCGACAAAATAATTTACGACCGACTTTATAATTTCATGGAGTCGTGCAATATCATCTCACAAAATCAGTATGGATTTGTTAAAAAAAAGGGAACTAAAGACACATTGCAAAACATTACAAATACCATATACAAAAATTTAGATAGAAGCAGGCCAATGGCTATAACCTTCCTAGGTCTTGCGAAAGCCTTCGACATAGTTAATCATAACATCCTACTACAAAAACTATATCAATATGGCATAAGAAGTTGCGCCTATGAATTAATATCAAACTACTTATCCAATAGATAACAAAGAGTTAAAATTAACGATACACTAAGTGAATCTGATTGTAAATACAAGAGTACCATAGGGTACTATCCTCGGGCCACTTCCATTCATATTATACATCAAAGATATACCAAAGGAAAACATAATTTCATATGCTGATGATACTGCCATATTAATTGAAGATAATACTTGAAAAACCGTTGAACATAAACTAAACGAACAAATAAAAAATATATCGAGCTGGTTCGCCTTAAACAAACTCTCACTAAATTTGGAGAAGTCTACATATATGACCTTTGGTAATTATCATGATATTATCCCGACTAACTTTGAGATAAAACTAGATAACAAAATATTAAAAAGAACGGACAATTGTAAATATCTAGGAATCATTTTCGATTATAACATGAAATGGGATAGACATATAAATTACCTCTATAGCAAAACCAAATACCTCGTTTTCGTTTTTTATAAACTGGCTAAAATCATCAATACAGAGACATTAAGACTAATTTATTATGCACTTTTTAACAGCATTGTTGGGTGCGGCATCATTGCATGGGGGGAGGGGGGGGGGGCTACGCAGGTTCCTTAAATCCAATTGTAAATCTACAGAAGAGAATATTGAGAATTATCAACAAAAACCGCTTCATAACTAACAAAAACCCACTCAAAATTACTCAATTATTTGCTAAAGAAGCGTTATGCTATCATTACAACAAATTAAAATCAATATACTCAAACTCAGACAGTGTAACAAGATACAAAATAATTCAGATTCCAAAATACTACAAAACATTTAGTAATGAGAATAGTTATATCATGGCGATAAAACTTTTTAATACACTACCAAATACCTTAAAGAATATACAAACAAAAAATTTGAAAAAAATAATAAGAGATTGGATTGCAACAAATATAACATAAAGAAGAATGGCATACAAAATAGATTGTCAAAATTTGGAAAAAATATACCATTCACTGTTGATTAAAAGTAATTTTGAAATGATTTCTCACGTACATCAAATCAGCAATTTCAGGAACGAACGTCCTACATTGGAAGTCCATGAGGACGTACTTACTGAAAAATTGCTAATAGATGCTCGTACATACATATGTGCGAAAGGACAGTGCATTTTTTTCCGTGTATGTACCAATCTTCGCGACAGAAAATTAAAAGTAATACTCTTCTAAAGGGATTTGAAACGTGCTAGTCTTCGTAGGGACCGACGATATGGTGGTGGACATTTTCTATTTTTCATTGTATCGTTGATCAGATCGATCATGTTAGAATTGTGTATACGTGTAATGTGCCATGTTATATCCAACATACGGGCGCATGTGTGTATACGCGAGACGTCATGTATGTATGCGTGCGTAGCCAACAAAGACACTGCAGTCGTGTCCTTGCGCAATCGAACGCCAAAAGCCGGAGCGGTGACTGACCTGCGAGTCAGCACTACCAGCGCGCGATCGATTGCAGCACTCGCGTACAAGCTTCCTTCCTGTGGCGAATGTTGATTGGTTTACAGCTATCTTCACCATCTAAATTTTACAACTGCTTGCATCGGCACCGAGTCTTTAAAAACCCTGGAGCCGATCCACGCAGTGCCTTTTGAGTAACGACTAAGCGGTAGTACGGCAGTGCCTTGCGTACCTTGGAGAAGCAACGTTATAGACAGTGTAAGTGTGGAGTACAGGTTAATTCCGCTCCATACGTTGAGTACAGGTTAATTCCGCTCATACACTGTAGAGTACAGGTTAATTCCGCTCGTCTATAACGATAGGCCCTCGCGTACCAAGTTGACCGATCGTAGAGCACGTCTAAGTTTGAAGGACCGCCGAATTGCAACCCGGCGTTAGTGGGACACCACAGCTGCATTAGAGTTAGTTTCATCTGCCACGAGTAATCGTGTAATTCTAATACCAGTCAACATCCGCCGTGCCTCGAAGGAGTTATCTAACATCCAGTGTGCGGTAGATACGATTGTGAGTGTAAGTCTATCATTTATTGCGAACTAATTAGCATAACTATTAAAGGATAAGAACTATGAATTAACATCAACGAAATAAGTTAAAACAACATAAATAAAAAGCTAAGTGATCTGTAAAACAACTGCGTCTGAAGTGCTCGGGTGTGTCCAATAAATAACAATAACAAGAGAAACCCGCGTTATAAATCATTTATATAATAAACTAATACCCTAACCCTTCAAAAACTACATCCATTGGCGACACAAGGAAGGTAAGCGCGGGAGACGGACCAACATCGAATACCAGAGACACTACGTCCCCAGTAAAATAAGTAGCGGACAAGAAGTGTCCGCTGCTAAGCCTAGATATCGGCAACCGGGGACAAGCGGACAGAGTCCACTCGTCCACCTCGCGCTACCGCGACAAAGTCCGCTCGTGCAAACTGCGGGACACAACAAATTGCGCGACGCAGCACTGCAGCGAGTCCGCGTACAAATCGCGCGCCGTGACGACACCAGCGAGTCCGCTCAACAAACTGCGCGACACAGCAAATCGCGCGACGCGACAGTCCCTGTGTGTCCGCATATATACAGTGGGACTACAGCTGGTTACGACAAGTCGCGTATATCTAACTACACGGTCCGCGGCATAGCTTCATTATTTTAACTATCGATATTAGACAATTTCTAACCTTGTTACTTCCAGAACATAAGGCTCTCGAGCCGACGGCTAGTTTCTACTCAAATTAAATAATTCTTTGTTCGAACTGCGCAGCCCGCATTTAATCCTAAATACGGTCTTTACATACGCACACCGCCTATTGTTACGACACCGTTTCTATCCCAAGTAATGTTGCCACGAACTTGTAATTTCCGCAATGCGTGACCAACTTTCTATCTGAACTTCACAGGTACACTTTCTATGATACCTGCATCGACCCAATCCTCTTCTTCGGCTTTCTGCATTTCGTTTTTTCTTACTTGCCGCTGTTCTTGGTTATCTTTCTCCTCTTTTTTTATAACTTATTATTGCTATCAGCATCCTTAAATTGAAGATATCGTTATAGTACTGACCGATATTGACCCCATTTTTTTCGATCACATTTGTAAGTGGATGAATTCAGTATGTTATTGATTTCGGCATCAAATGTAGTCATTACGGTGCCGGGTGTTTGAATTGTCTTTAGTATAGAACCTTCACCATACTTCGGCAGCCATTTGCTTACACACTCTAAAGGCGTTCAACGTTCTCGTATCGCACAAGTACCATCTTTTAATCGTGTTCTGTGTTGTCTACTTGCTAATGATACTAGCTAGCAGTGTACCAATGATTGGTGTATTCTGCTCTAAATCCAGTAAAAGACACCCATAAGGCCTCGAGGTGACGTCCCTCTCTGTCTGGTAAATTTCTAAAAGCTACAATATATTGTAAGTTCAGAGATATGTCACTTTGTTTCCTATCCTAATGAAAGGTGTCCTGTGAGATGAATATCACCGAGAGAGCAATAAGATTATGTAAATATCGAAAAAATATGGCATTAGAATTAAAAGCTAAGGAAGCATTAAGATCGCGTAAGAATAGAGCTATTATGTCATTAGAATAGAGCAAATATGACATTAGAATCAAAAGAAAAAGAAGCAAAAAGATTACGTCAGTATAGAAAAATTATAAAAGAGAATATTATTGTGCAGCGTAATATAGAGCAAAAAAATGTCCAAAAGTAAATAAAAGAAAGAGAAAATATTTGAATGATAATTCTGTTACGTCGGATTCAGTCCTTTCGAACCAAATCTGTTTGTTTTAATCTTGGAAATCTTCTCGGTAGAAAATTTCCAAGAAGGGTGTCGCTCCTTTCTACCCTTGCATTGCCGCAAATAGATAGGGATGAGCTAGTCGCGAAATAATTTTATTCGGGAGTACTTTTATTTTATATTTTAAAGGAAAAATATAGAAAGCTAATTAATTTTTTTTATTTTAGATTTTAAATTATTCAGCAACTTAAATAAAGGATTTTAATTTTTGTGTTTTCCTTTTATATAAAAAAAAAAATTTTTTTGTTAACTAATTTTTAAATGATTGCTAAACAGGCACAAGTCCTGAACAATCACTTGGAAAATTAGTGTTTTTAAATAAGAGAATAAGTCCACAATTTTAGTGTTTATATTCAGCACTGTGATAAACAGGACAAGTATCCTGATCGGCAGTGTGAATATAACTACTATCGAATTTTGTTAAAACTCGCAACACTAATGATAAAAATGATTTATTAGCCAACCGACACTTGGCTCCTACTCTTAGCGGAAGAAAATGCTTCTAATCTACTCAGTAGTAGATGCAAAGGAAAGTTAGAGAATAGATAATAATAATGTTTTTCACTTACTTTCTTTACCGCTAATGGACCTTGGACCGTAGAAATGGACCCTTGTAGTGACTCACACAGAGTTCCGATGGCGACGACCGAATATGAGTTAGGGCGGTTTCTTTTCTGTTGCTGGACCTTGGTTGCTTAACTACTGGTTGTTACCGAAATTTCTCGAGAAATAAAGTCGTAATAATAGTTTCGTTTGGGATATCGAAAATTTAATAATGAAAACTCGTATTCAAATGTAAAAGATGTATTTTAAAATAATAAAATAAACTGGGCACGTACAAATATGTAAAGATTCAAATTTTGCGGACTAAGCGCGTATAATATTTGACAAATAGTGTTGCGGACTAAGCGCGTTGAAGTGTACAAAAATGAATAAATGTGAACTGAGCACGTACAAATGTGTATAAGTAAAATTTTAAATGCGGATTAGGAGCAATGAGAACTTCCGAACTAACTGAGAGCCGGGACCGGAGTGATTTTGAGTTGCAACTCGAGGATACTCGTAACCTTAGGCCCATCCCTATATTTTCCTCTTTGAGAGATTTTCGTAGGATTTTCCAATAGGGAGAGAGTTTCCTCGAGGGCTCCTCCTACGCTTGGGTCTAGAGACCCCCTACTCTAACTAAATTTTCTGGGGGAGAGGCCAAGATGGGTTCTCCGTCCCCGAGACAGATGGCGACGCTTGTGCCATTTACAGATGCAAAAATTAATATTTATAAAAGATTGTTTAAAATATAGTATTCATGGATTATTTTTATTATTGTTAATAAAGATTTTTGACTGATTATTATTAATAAAGATTTTTATATTATCTTGATTCGCTGAAGTTCTTATTTTCAAGTATAAAATTTAAATAAGAATTGTAAATATTGTAATTAGATTATTTGTTTAATGATTACCTTTTTGTTTAACTATGCACCGCTTTACCCACACCTCCCCCTTTTTATACAAAAAGAGTCGTTAAATAATCGCAAATGAATAAGGGTAAAAATCTATTGTAATGCTCAGTCCGTTATACGCAACCCATTTTCTAACTTAGAAATAGTGAATTATAACAAATAGTTGCGTTTAAGTTAATATATAATAATAATAATAATCGTAACTACTAAATTGTTGTAGCGTTCGGATGAATTTCGATATGTTGGTTTTTCTGCCTTTAACATTTTGTAATATTTATTTATAACTAACTGAATATTGAACAATTAATAATCTTTTATTATTGTTTTGTGGCTTTGGTAGTATAGACTTGATTAATTTTTTCCGGTGTAACTATATGCATATATAAGTAAACTAATACTTAACATTATTTTTTTTTATTTAACTAAATAATAATAATTTATTTATCGCACTTAATGTTCTGATATTTGTTTTCGATTCTATATCAAATAGTGATATTTTCTTTTTTTTATGGAAAATCTAAATTTTATTGTCAACTAATGTTTATTGTAAATTTTATTTTTACTCGATTTGAAATAAAAGTGCGCGGTCTTAAAGTATCTATAAATGCAAATTAAAATCTAAGAAAAATATTGATTAACTTAATAATAAAATGTTTATAGTATTTCTTAATAATTAAGCAACTATTTGTTTGTAAAATTAAGAAAGATATGCAGTGGAAAAATCTATTTTCGGTTATGTAACAGCAGGGGGTAGAGTGGTCTCAAGATTTACATGAGGGGACAAGACGGAAAAATACAGATTTTCAGTGCACGTGCCCGACTGTAAACAGATAATATCACCAGATTTCCTCCCAACGCTTTGAGTCGTAAAACTGGGGACAAGTAGGGTGATATCTAGAATTTTATAGTTTGCAGCTGTCCCTGTTAGCCTATAGTTTTAAGGAAAAATATACTCAGTGACAATTCGAGAGGCGCGTCTCCGAAGGAAAACGGTGACACTTAAGATTCCACTTGGTATATTATCTTGTTTACTAAGAAAAAACCTCTGGGAACGAGAAAGCCGAAAACCCAGAAACTTGTAGGTATATCGCGGAGAGATTATTTTTAGTGTGTGAACCTTTTTTGTAGACAGACGGATGTTCTTGCATATATAATCTAATGTACGCACAGCGTATCGCGTCGTCAGTTTGGCTTTTGATATTATTTTCTGAGAAAAAATTTTGTTTTTAGAAAAAAAAGACGGCGACGTTACAATTCGAACAATATAAGTATTAAAAAAAAAAGAACCTGATGACATAAATAAACCTTATATTAGAAATCATAATCTTTCATCAATTGGTTTAATTGCAAATTTAGAATTTAATGGAGATACAATTGTAACAAATTTTATAGGAAATTTAGATAACTAATGACAATTTTGTAAAGTAAAACATTTTAAAGGAGAAATGTCACAAGATAAAACATATATTCGTTGTTGTCACAAGAATAAAATCCATCTTGATATTAAATCAGCATATCCATACGAATTAAAAAATTTGTTATTAGAGAAGAATTCAAAAAGCATGAATTGTAGAAAATATATACGTATTTATAATATATAATTCTTTAGCATTTGCAAGTTTTGGATCTAAATTAACGCATTTTAATACTATTGGTCCACAAGTGTTCAAAATATGTGGTCAAGTATATCATAATTCATATTCGTTACATCCTAATGATACTGATAATCCAAAATATGGTTAATTATATAAATAACAAATTATATATAAGAGACAATGAAACAGCAAATAATTATAGGATAAATGAATGTAAAACTGATAAAATTGATTTAAAATTAATTGAATATTTAGAAACATTTATCTCTAGTAATAATTCTTATGCTGAAGCATATAAAATGATGTATAAAGTAGAAATGGAAGAAAATGCAAAAGCCCGTAATAAAAATTCTACGCCTTGAAAAATAGTAATGTTATTAACACGTGATGATTATACAAAAAATAAATTATATTTTACGACACGCAATGAAATTGCTGTTGTATATGTAGGTAATGACGGTGAACCACCGATAGAACGTGATATTTGTATATACCCGAAATCGGACAAACCAGAAAGAATTAATATTCTCAGTAAGCACCTCGATCCAATGGTCTATCCTTTAATGTTTCCTTTCGGTAAATTAGGATGGAGGCCTTATATGAAACATACAAATAAAGAAAATAAAACGACCAACAATATATCTACATTACAATTTTATTCATATAAATTGAGTATTCGTGATGAATTTAATGCATGTTTAAATTTAAAAAAATTTATCACAACAATTTATTGTTGATGTTTGGACAAGAATTGAAGCATGTCGATTATATTATATACGTAGTCATCAAGCGCAATTATGTACAGAGATGTATAAAGAATTAATGGATTATGAATCTAATCGAGCTACTCATGAAAATTCTAAAATTGGAAAGATGGTGATTTTACCATCAACCTACATAGGAAGCCCTGGAGCCATACAACAAAATTATCTGGATTCTATGTCGCAATTACAAGTCGATGGCAACCCAGATATTTTTTTAACAATGACTTGTAATCCTAACTGGAAGGAAATTCAAGATAATTTATTGTCTCATGAAACTACTTTAGATCGACCAGATTTTATTTCACGAGTATTTCACGAAAAAATAAAAATATTAAAAAATGAACTCACAAAAAAAAATATATTTGGTAAAGTCAAAGGTTATGTATATTGTATAGAATTTCAAAAACGTGGTTTACCACATATTCACATGTTATTATGGCTACATCCAGATTACAATTTCGGAATACTGATCAGATTGACAACCTAATAATATCCCAGACTATATAATATAGTAAAAAATAATATGATACTTGGACCATGTTGCGAGCCATGTGGTTTACAGAACAAGAATTGCGTATGTATGAGTGAAGACAAGACATATTGTACTAAAAGGTTTCCAAAACCATTTACTAATGAAACACAATACAATCCTGATGGATACCCTAGTTATCGTCGAAGAAATGATGGAAAAAATATTACTTTTTCAAAACGTAAAGTAGCACATAATGGTTATGTTGTACCATATAATCCATATTTGTTATTATTATTAGAGTGTCATATAAATGTGGAAATATGTAGTACAATAAAATCCATAAAATATTTATTTAAATATTTTCATAAAGGTCCTGATACTGCTCTAGTTAAATTTACGACCAAGCGTGATGGTCAAAATCAAAATAACGAAAATGAAAATGAAAATATATATAATTATGACAAAATAACACAACATGTTTCAACAACATTTGTATCCGCACCTGAGGCTGTGTATCGTATTTTAGAGTTCAAATTAAATGAGCAATCGTAGAAGTCAATTAATAATTTAATTGATCTCTATAGACTATTTTTAATAGAGTAATGACTATCCTATAATTTTTGTATAAGATTTCCTATAAAGTTTACGTATGAATGCACTTTTAATGAAGAGTGTATTTTTTATATTTTTAGTATGATACAAATTTTATGAATCCTGAAATATGTCATTGTTTGAAATTATCTAATCTTGTTAAAATTGTCAGAATAATTTATAAATTCATAGTTTAAAATTATAGAATTTTAAAATGAATCATCAAAGAAACAAATAAATGAAAAAAATCAGGAAGTAAATATTTTAATTTTATATCGCTTACCAAACATTTTAAAATTGAAAAATTATTCATGGATCTAATTTTTCATTTAAAGATAAAATAAACAAATAACCTCAAGGGTAAAACAATCAAGAAAAAAATTTTTCTTCGTAAATCTCGAAACACGTCAACTTTAATTTCTTATTTTCTTGATAGTAGTGCAATTTTCAACCAAATCTAGCCGATTTGATCAATTTTATATTGAAAAAATAGCGAAAAATTGTATATTTACCCCTAAAAAACAGGGTTTGACACCCTTTGAGGTAAAAGTTGTGCCTACAGTATCGTCTTTTTATAATAAAGAATTTAGCGTTGGATTTATTTAAAAACTCCAAATAGTTTTTAAGATATTAGAAAAAACCTGTTTTGGGGGGTAAACTTCAAGGGTGATTTTCACCCCTTAGATCGACGAGTTAGCACGTAAGAAAAACACGTGTCTAATATTTTCTTCAGTACTACAACATATCACAAAATGATCAAAATGGTGAGGTACACATGGGGACCCTTCCTTGTAAGAAGAATTTGTATAAAAATTATATTATTTGACATTGTGATGTGCTCCACCCCTAAAAGTGTCAACCGTCCCTGATTTTTAAGATTTTGATCGAATCTTTCTGATTACCATGATCTACTGCTAAGAAAACTGCTCCTTCAGTGAAATAAAAAAATTTTTTAAATTTAAAAAAATCATTTATGTGCTGTATATTTGAACAATATTAAAATAGTTAGAAGAAGCTACGTGCCAAGGAATCGGCAGCGGTTTTTTAATATGATTAGAGGTATGACTAAATTTGTAATTACATGTATAAAATATCTTTTACACTATATTAAAACACTAAAATGAGCTATTATGTAAAAATTCACCAGAACTAGTGAATCATTCTGAAATGATAATTATCAAATAATGATAAATAATTGTAATTATGTGATTTTTTTGGTAGTTGATTAGAAACAAAGTATATGTATTGCATTTATCAAAAACACAGTAAGATTGGTCCAGATGTGTCAGATGTTGGAAATGATAAACTTTTTAGAGAAATATAACAAATATGTTTATTTGTATTTATAGTCTGAATTATTTTTTAAATCATATGCGCCACATAGATACATGCATATCATACACGCATATCACAAGACGTAAGCTGCAGATTTGATCCGTATGAAAATGAGGCTGCGAATAATCATTTGTGCAGATATGATCATGTTTCATGCCTGTTTTTGCAAAGAAGCCTGGAAATGATACCACTATAAATGATTATTGACATTAATATTAGTTGTAAATTTGCTCTCTGCATTTCGCAAGGTGGAGACTGTCGTTAATTAATAAATGTAACATTTTTAATAATAAAGCTTGCTCTACAAATTTTTTAGAAATGTTTCATCAGTTCAATATATATATATATATATATATATATATATATATGTGTGTGTGTGAGTGTGTGTGTGTGGGGGGGGGGGGGGTCATTCGTTTTGAAACCAACCACCCCCCTCTGTCCAAAAATCAGAGGCTCGAAATGATTCCTGCCCGGGCTTCAAATTTAGCGTATTTTATCTAGTTTCCATTACTGAGTGGCCTTTTTGCGAAATTCAAAAGGGTGGACCGGTGCAGCTCCGACAGTACACGAATATGACTACGGAATAGCAGTTCTATGTCCTTAAAACTTGCAGGGGCAGAGAAAAAATTAATAACAAAACTTATTCGCATGTATTTGTTCCCGCTGAACACGAATCCACCCTTAGTTATGGCCTCTGGGGCCACCTTTCATCCATAACCTCAAAAAAAACAGTCCATAAATGTATTATTAGAAGCCGAGTTAGACTCGAGCATTCCGAGTACACAACACAAGCGGCATAGCGACACCGGAGAGCCAGCGGGCTAATCCCAGTGCGTAAACAATCAGGCCGCCGAGCTTCGACATCGAGTAGCCGAACTCGACGCACTTAGCGTCGCACAGCTTCAATGTATTAAGTTGAAATAATATAATATCCGAATATTACGCCGAAAATTTTTCTCCACGGAACGCCGTGAGAAGTATATCTGTATATACATGCGGGGATGTATGCATGATTTCAGATGAACTGAGACTCGTTCTAATAGAACCGTGTAGAGCAGAACGGACATATGTTATTCTTGCCAAACGAATTAGTTTTTTTCATAAGTTTTTTTTGGTTGTTCCGAAAAGAGTATAAAAATAATGCTTAACTCAGTCCAGTCTGATTAAAATAGACTCAAAATGATTGAGTGAAAATAAGGCGATGTGTGTTTCATTAATCTGAATTTCGAACAGATCAGCTATTGCGAAAATTCAGATAAACTTTATAATTTTTTTCTCTCTCGTATATTGCCAAATAAGATCAAGACAGAATGTCGGAACACGATTCAATGTCCAAGCATAAGCTTGACGATTTTATCACAACAATTAACGATGAATTATTAGAACAAACACTAATAGAACTTAAACTTGACCCACATGGACGAAGAATGGACTGAATGCAAAGGTTACGCAAGCGACTGAAAGGCGAGTACAGACGCAACAATAACGTAACAAAACGGACCGTAGCACCCCAAGCAATCAGCCCGAACGATTCATTGATCGAAAATAATTTCGCACAAACAGCGCAGAATAATTTAGCATCACAAATGGCTCAAAGCAATTTAGCACCACAGACGGCACATAGTAACTTCTCGTCACAAATAGCGCCGAACAGAGCCACACAAAACGCGAATTTGAATAAATTCACGATAGTCCAATTACAGTCAGGGGAAGAGATTAGAATCCTGAATGAAGTCGCGAATTTTTGGGTAAAATCGGAAACAAAAGAGCAAGAAAATTTATTAATCCGGGACGTGATCGAACAGCAAACAAGTCGTTTCGTAGCAGGGAATAGCATGCCGCGGAAAACTCACACATACATACCAGGAAATCTGGACGATTCGTTTAGACGTACGGCAGAATTAGCGGGTAGACAAGAGGAATTAAGAAAACGGTACGCAGTGCTTAGAGCTCAAAACGAACAATTAAATCGTAAAAATACGGAATTAGAAAGGAGAATCCGCAAATCTTTGAACACAATCCCCGCACGCCACGCATCGACCGGCAGAACCGAGACAAAGCAACGCGACGTAGCAAAAACCATCTCGACGTGGAATTTTAAATTCAGCGGCGACGGTACAGGCTTGACAATTGACCAATTTTTAGTTCGAGTAGAAGAATGTCGCGAGTCAGCAGTGCTAACTGATGAAGAATTATTGCGAAGTCTACCATTATTACTAACCGAGCCGGCAATAAATGAACGAAGGGTAGGAAAAGAGAATTGGCGTACGTGGAAAGATTTTGAAAAAGAGATGCGATATCAATTCAGATCGGAAAATTACCCCGAAGAATTCGAAGACGAGATTCGCGAAAGAAAGCAACTACCGAACGAAAAAATGAATAATTACCTAAATGCAATGCTAGCAATGTTAAAAAAATTACCAGAGCCATGGTCTGACGCAAAAAGATAAACAGAATTTAGAGTAATATGCGCGGTGAATTTTTCACGCTATTACAGCCGTTCAAGTTGGGAACGCTAGAAGAGTTTATAAATCAGGCTAGAGCGATCGGAAAAGCATACGAAACTGAGAAAAGCGCAATGAATATTACGACAGCTAGCACGTCGACATAATCAAACGCGAGCGGAACGGTTAATAAATTATATAAAACCGAGACAAGCGTAAACTCAGTAGAAGTGCCGACGATGGATGAATTTAGCAAGATACTGAACAGAGAAGTGCAGAAAGTTAAAGATTCAATTAAATCTACAGTATCAAGCCAA
Source organism: Trichomalopsis sarcophagae (assembly GCA_024372645.1). Classification (NCBI taxonomy): domain Eukaryota; kingdom Metazoa; phylum Arthropoda; class Insecta; order Hymenoptera; family Pteromalidae; genus Trichomalopsis; species Trichomalopsis sarcophagae. The sequence continues at coordinate 33,508 of QLSS01000172.1, read as the reverse complement.
ATTCATTCACAATTGCAACAAGGTAATAAGAACAATCAAAACACTGGCTCAAATTCCCAATCTAATTATCAAAATCAGAAACAGAATCAGAACAACGGGCAAAATGCAAATAATTCGAGGGGAAATGATCAAAGAAGCAATAGAAATTTAAATAATAGAGGCCGTTATAATAATTATAATAACGACAATAACAGCAATGGCAGTAGTAATAGTGACAATTGGCGAAACGAACAAACCAACAGAAATAACGGGAACAATAAAGGTAATTTTAATAATAACAATCGAGACGGAAATTCAAACAACGGTAACCGGGGAGGTCATAACAATAACGACAATCGAGGCGGTTATAACAACGGCAACAGAAGCGGTTATAATAACAACAGCAATAGAGACGGTTATAACAACAACAATCAAGGCGGTTATAACGGGAAGAATTCAAATCAAAACCCGAACCATAACCAGGGAGTACCAACTAACTCGATAGAAACAGACCCGGAGGGAAACGGAGTCTAGGCGGTGTACGTAAGACCACTACGTCGATTAGAAGGTCTAAGGTCTCAAAGACAAAAAGGGAGGTAGCTAGAAACGGCAATACCACGCAGCCCAGCAACGATTCGCAGGAGCCACTGTTAGTACTGGACGCGGGAAACCCAGTAAAACATCCGCGATATTGGCTAAAATTGAGAATCGGCAACACAGAGTTTAAAGCTTTGGTCGATGCCGGGGCAGCACGTACGATAATAGGCAAACAGGGAAAAGAAATAGCGCGAAGGCTAGGCGCGGAGATTAAACCGACGATTTTCAAAAACGCTGTAATGGCGAACGGCTCTTCTGAGCCAATCGAAGGGGAAATTACTGTGCCGTTGAGAATAGCAGGAGTAAGCAAGAAAGTGCAAATTCTCGTGATTCCTGGAATCCTGACCGATTTCATTCTTGGATTAGACTTAGTACGTTTATTTGGTATGACAATTAATGCATGCCTTGACACATTTAAACTCCAGACCGAAAAGATAATAAAGAAATTGCGTTCGATGTATGGTCAGTCGACATGTGTGATAATTCAATTAATGTTGCTAGCTACGGGCTGTCAGAAATTTCAGCCAGCGAGCAACAACAGATAAATAACCTGATTGACAAATTACTGCCGCGCGACGGACAGAATAATAAAGTCCTAAAAACAACCGATCTAGTAGAACATGAAATTGAATTATTACACAACGCTAGACCAGTAAGTCGCACAGCGCCTGGAACAACCCGATAGTCGAATATACGCGTTTACCCATGGGGCAGAGCGGCAGCGGAGCGACATTTCAGAGACTGCTCGAAGAGTTAATCGGTGACCTTGAACCGTATGCTTATAACTACCTCGACGATATCGTGCTCGCGACCGAATCGTTCGAGGAGCATTTAAGAATGCCCAGAAAATTAATTAACCGCATAAACTGCGCCAGATTAACAATAAATCGCGATAAGAGTAAATTCTGTCGAAAAGAGGTAAAATTTTTAGGTTTTCTAGTAAATGAGAGAGGATTAATGATAGATCCGGAGAAAACTGAAACAGTCAGGAATTACCCGAGACCTAGATCTCTGAGGCAACTGCGCAGATTCCTCAAAATGGCCTCGTAGTATAGAAAATTTATCAAAGATTAGGCGTCGATACGGGATCCGCTCACGAAACTAACCCGAAATGATGTCAAATTCGCGTGGAAAGAGGAGCACGATAAAGCTTTTGAGATTATTAACAAAATTCTTACTGAAGCCCCTCTTTTACACAGACCGGATCCAGACGCAGAATTTATCTTGCACTGCAACGCATCGAACACTGGGTTGGGAAGCGTAATCAATCACAAAAGTAGTTGACGGAGTCGAAAGAGTTAATAGCATACGCAAGTAGAGCATTAAGAAAGAACAAGCTAAATTATAGCAGAACCGAGCGAGAGTGCTTAGCGATAAAATTCGCAATAGAAAAATTCAGGCCGTATATCGAAGGCGACACCTTCACCGTGATAACAGATTACAGCGCTTTACAGTGGTTATTTAAAAAGAAAGATCCGGTAGGAAGACTAGGACGTTGGGCACAAGAATTAATGAGTTACGACTTTAAAATCCTGCATAGAAAATGTACAAACAATGTAGTCCCCGACACGCTTTCGAGAATGTTCGAAGACAACGAGTCAGTTCTAATCAACGCGATCGAAATCAAAGAAATTACGTCAGAAAAATGGTATAAAAAACGGTTATATCAAATTTCAAAACATCCGCGCAGATACAGAGACTGGAACGTAGTCAACGGAAATATTTATAGGTACAAACCGGGCAAAGATATCGAGGATATTATGACGGACTTAGACGCATGGAAACTTGTCATTCCGAAAGATAAGCGCGACAAAATCCTCGAGGAGATGCACTCCGAACCGTCGGCTGGCCACTCGGGAGTAGACAAAACGTATAATAGGTTAGCACATTTTTACTACTGGCCCGGAGCATACAAAGATACAGCCAGATTCGTTAAAAACTGTAAAATATGCCAGCAGACGAAAACCGAACAGCGCGCACAAGTAGGTTTAATGGGAACACGTGACGTTGACAGACCGTGGAAAATAATCGCAGCAGATTTAATGGGGGAATTCCCTAGAAGCAAAGCAGGTTACGAATATTTGATAGTATTCGAGGTCTTATTTTCCAGATTTATTATATGCGTACCAATAAAAAAGAAAACAGCAGCTCACGTAAAGAACGCACTAGAAAATATCGTGTGTTTTTATCGTATCATTAATCAATTCTCGGCCATCTGATAATGGCCGAGAATTTATTAATGATACGATAAAAACGTTTTTAGACGAAAATTCGATAATTCACGAGAGAACACCAGAGTATCATCCCCAAAGCAATCCGGTAGAGAGAGTAAACCGAGATTTGAAAACACGCATAACCGAGTATATACAAGAAAACCACAAATAATGGGATAAATTCATCCCACAATTTCAATTTGCGAATAACACTAACGTACATACTACGACAGGCAAGACACCCGCATTCTTAATTTTTGGCCGCGAATTATCCGCCGAAATTGTGGCGACGGGAAGTCGAAGCGCAAATCGAAACCGATCCGGAAAAATCAAGCTCAGCAAATCGCAACGCGAACGAGAGCATTGATAAAGCAGACACCAACGACAACGCGAGCTCGCAGTCCGACGGATCAGTCCGAAAATATAATACACGAGACAGAAAAAAGAAAAAACTAGAAAAATTCCAAAAGAAAAGAAAAGCTGGAAAAGAGAATAAGATTGGTGAAACACACAAAGTAAATGATAATAAAGAGAACGAAAATTATATTTTGAATAATAAAAGTTTAAAAGATAATGTAAATGATTGGACCGAGCGAATGCAGAAATTAGTGCATGTGCACGATAATACTCTAGTCCAAGTAGATAAAGAAAAAAGTAAGCAAGAGAAGCATTATAATAAAACAAAGCGCGAACACATTTTCGAAATAGGGCAACTCGTTTGGAAAAAGAATAAAATATTGTCTTCCGCGCAAAAAGAAATAAGCGCGAAATTAGCGAAGCCATATATAGGCCCGTATATAATTAGTAATAGAATAGGAGAAGACGTCTACACACTGCAAGATATCAACGGGAAAAATCTCAGCAGCTCGTGCCATGCAAAAGAACTCAAGGAGTTCACAGGCGAAGAAAAGCCCGAAAAACTCCGAGCCCGAAAAAAAGGGGGGGGGGGGGGGGGAATTGTCACCTCGAATTTGAGCCAGTCCTACAAGGTCATTTCAAGGTCAAATTATTTTTTTTTAAACAGCACCCACTTTTTCGACTCCGGATCCTGAAAGCGTGTAAAATGTTGCACTTTAAACGAAGTAGTAAATTTAAAATAGAAGAAAAGATTTTAATCATTTAGCGTACCATTTCCTGAGTTTTGTCATCATTATAAAACTTGATGTCCAGGATCCACGACGAGGACGTAGCAGGGTGGATTTTCAGGTCCTACAACTATGGTCTCTACCACTTTTTTTAAATTTGGCGTTGCTAGAGGAATTACGTAGGCGGGGTTTCATTCTGGCTGCAGGACATTGAGATGACCTTCAGTGCCGCAACCGAACATACCATTCTGAACGTAAAATTTACCGCGCTTTCTATTCCCGCAATAAAAGAATGGGGTTCCTATTTAAAAATCCAAAGTTGACCTTCAAGTGACCTTGAAAAACGCGTTCAAGGTCAAATCCAAGGTCACCATCGGGTTGCCCCTTCGATATCCTACAACTTTGGTCTCCACCATTTTTTCGATTGTGGCTGTCCCTGACGAGTTATGAGCGGTGCCCGTTTAAATTGGGTCACCCTGTATATATATATATATATATATATATATATATATATATATCTACCTATATTATATAGTTGTTAGAGAGATACTCCCTTTGAAAATATGAAAGCCCCCCCACGCCCCCCCCCGCACCGCCCACCAAATAACGTAAAAATTATTCATTAAAAAAGAACAATAATGTTCGTAATTAATAATTAATTTATACAATAAATTGTGTGTACACACAAATCAAGAAGACAGTAGAGAAGGAGAGTCAACGAAATAGGAGTTTGGAGTCAGAAAATACTGAAAACATTTTCAGACACCTGCCGCCGCGTGGTGGCGCTTCTAACAGAAGTCTGTGGGGAACCCCCTCGGCAGCCCTGTGTAAGCCAGGAGTGGGGATGTCTGCCATGTTGGTTAGAGCGAGAGAGAGAGAACGAACGAGCGCATGTCGCGGCCTGCGAGCCGCAGAACGTTTGAGACGGTTGATCCGACGAGTCATCTTATAATAAAGCAAAGTGTTTTCCAGAAGAAGCTGGTGGTTATTTCAACCCTGGACTCTCATCCTCGAGAGAGTAGGACTCTCAATTACGTCATCTCCAACGCATAATCCTACATTGGTGACCCCGACTTCAAGAAGACGAGCGAGTGGACTCTCGCCCCACCGTCTCCAGGAGCACCGCTTTTTCCGGGAATTGCATCATCCACGCCGGCGGCTTTCTTGCCGCGGTCAGCCTGGCTAAGTGACCGCCGTGCCCCGCTGCCGTGCTCATCGTTTCTTTAGCGGCCTTTTTGTCGCGGTCAGCCTCTCAGGCGACCGCCTTGCCCAGCCATCGAGTTTTTCCTCGTCGACGGCGTCCTTGCCGCGGTCAGCCTATCAGGCGACCGCCTGTGCAGCAGCGTCGTCCAGCTCTTCAGCGGCATCATAAGCCGCGGTCAGCCTATTCAGGCGACCGCATTCTCCGGCTTCGCCGATCATCTCTTCAGCGGCATTCTTGCCGTGGTCAGCCTTCTCAGGCGACCGCAGTCGCCTGCAGCATCGTCAGCGGCTTTCCAGCCGCGGTCAGCCTCTCAAGGCGACCGCCTCGCAGCCGCTTCTTGCAGCATCACTCCAAGCAACTTCTCGTCGGTCAGCGGCGCACATCCCGCAGCAGTTCGACCTGGACATCATCTCCGAGTCTTCGAGCACCTTCAGCAGCGTTCAGCGCATTCTCGCAAGGTATCTCAGTGTTAGCTTTAAGTTCGATTCCAAGAATTCGTTCAAATTGAATTTGGCTCGCTTCCGAGAATTGGGCGGCCATCTTGGATTGTAGCGCGCGGTTTTCTCGTGGCGCTCGCGTCTCACGGGTTGCGGTGTTCAGGCGCGGCGCTCGTGCATCACGGGTTGCAGCTGTCAGGCGCGTGCTCGCTCGGTTTGCGCTCAGCGCTCGCTCTTCGCGGAATTTCGTCAGAGTAGCGGTTCCCCAACCGTCGCGAATTTCACTCAGCGGCGTTTTAATTTTAATAATTTGTAACCGGGCGTGCGTTCTTGTTTACGATCTCGTCTGCGCACGTTGATCGTAAA
>QLSS01000172.1:0-22627 GCA_024372645.1 Trichomalopsis sarcophagae | reverse complement strand
GGGAAATTAAATTTTGTTATGAAAATAAATAGTCTCTGTGAACCTTAGAAGAATAAAAAATTAACGATAAACAAAAATTGCCGAATAAATATGTTGACAATCAATGTATTTATTCGTTAGATACTAGGCACTAGTCATACATTTCGTGGCTATTTTTGGCCCCGATATATTCAAACTTAAGTTTTCTAAACGTATTTTTGGCTGCTAAATCTTAGCTCATTCAGTTAATTTTTGAAGTGAATACTTCTATAGGCTCGCTAGGTACACAGTTTTACCGGGAAGTGAATCGAGAAAAAACCGACCGTCACGCAGTTATACCGAACGGCAGAAAGAATTGAAGTTAATTTAAAACCAACAAAACATAAATTTAAATGATGAATTTCTAAAGCGTCAGATAAAAAACATTAGCACGTGAATTCTGAGTTACGGTGCTTACTATGATCAAATATTCATTTTATATTTAATACTTTTGTACATTCATTTAAATAATACACCAAGTAATAAATAACAAATAGTCTTAAAATTAAAACCACAACCAAAACTGGGGGGTTGGCGAGCGAAGCGAGCAGGGGGGCGAAGCCCAACTAGTATATATATATATATATATATATATATATATATATATATATATATAACAATTGGATTTTGAATATAATTTCTGTGGCGATTATTTGGCCAATATTTTACATGTCTAATTTCAATATAATTATGTTGAATTCACATTTTATCTACATTTATCCGTATGATATATGATATTTAGTTTCAAGTAATAACTTAGTTATTCAATATGTAATTTAAATTCTAGTAATTTACTATTAATGGAAATAACACAGCTAATTAAAAGATAATTTGTATTTTAGTTAAGTACAATTAGTTTATATACCTTAGTCAATCAATATATTAATTTAATTTTGGTAACATATAATTTTAATAACGATTACTTAGACAATAAAAGATAATTCAAATTTTAGTAGTGTACCATTAGCAGAGATAACTCAGCCAATCAATATAAAATAAATGTTTTGATAATGTATTATTAGTGGCAATTACTCAGCTAATCAATTTATAATTTATATTTCAGTTATGTATAATTATAATGCCGATTTGGCAAGAAAAAGTACGAAGTGCGATTTGTCACGTCAACCTACTATAATGTAGACTCGCCGCTCAACGCACCCGCAGGTAACATGTCGACCAATAACGTACCTCACCACGGTATTGGGTATATTCCACGGCAGACATAGCAGAGGCCAAACAAACCAACGACGGTCGGCAACGCAGAACACGACAAATCAACCAAGCTACTGACACGCGCGGCAACAGATGAAAGAGCAACGATCCTGAATAAACCAGGTCAAACAAAGGGGAGACACCCCTCAGCTACCGGACAATAAGGAAGCCATCAATCTTAGACGAACGACCCAAATAAGTGGAAATCGATACGACAATGAGGGAAATTACAATAAAGAAAACCATTGCAGCTGGCCAGACTAGGGGACGCGCACGAGACGCACTGATTAACAAAAGGGGTACCCACCCTTACGGAGACTCACACCCTCCCTAAGTCCTGATTAGCCAAATCTTTCCCTATGCTTATGCATTACCCACATCCCTATAAGTAGATAGGCTATAGGCATACTGGCTCATGCGCATTCTGGCTCACCCCCTCCTCTCTCAGTGTGAGCCAGAATCCGAGCTGTGTATTTTAAATGGAGGGATTGTTGATCCCTTCCTTTCCTCCCTTAGCGACCGAGAATTCTTCCCCCTCTCAAAGTGAGCCACAATCCGAGCTGTGTATTTTTAGATAGAGGGAGTGTCGATCCCTCCCTTCCCTCCCCTAGCGACCGAGAATTCTTCCCCCTCTCAAAGTGAGCCAGTAACCGTAGTATGTATAAGTCCCAATCTTCCCTTCTCCGTGTCCTGAAAAAAATTTAGTGGTGGGTTCATGCTCCTTCTCATTCGCGCAGGTAGAGACGACGACCCACGCACAGGTGTTTTCCTCTACTTTACGGAATGTATGCGAGAAATGCTCCTTATACAAACTTCGCGTAGATAATTCTGGGATACGTATACAAAATATCCCACGCAGATGTATACAGCTTCCAGCGATACGCATTTCCAATACGATCCTCACGCAGATATGGACGACGACCTGCGCACAGGTGTTTTCTGACTGAGAAACGCGAAGCTAGAAAATATTGACCGCCGACTATACATACAAATCCCACAGGTACTATCCCTTTCACTTTCCCAGAGACAACACTGCTGTTTAAAAATCATTTGCAGAGATATCTGATTGGGTTTTGTAGGGAACGCACAGATGTCTCTCGCACCGATATACAGCAATTTTCTTAGACGTCCTAAATAAATTCAGAGTGAGATTTTCTCCAAGATCTTTTCTTGTGAGAAGAGGATAATCTCGCATTTTCAAGTCGAGATTCCAAAAAAAAGGGAGTGTACTAAAAGGAGGTGGACACTAGTTTTTCAAGATTGGTGAGGGAAATTTTTTCACAAATCGTAAGGCTTTTCACCTTCAATAGATATGAGGCGGTGTGTTTTTCAAAAATTAGGAGAGAAAACTTTTACACCAATCACAGGACTTTAGAAAAAATGCCGTGGAAAGGGAAGCTGCTGTTTTCGCAATAAATAGCCCACCGTAGGCTACGGTTAGTCAGTTCAACTTTCGGTTTCAAAATTTAACTTGCAGTAAAGTGTCATCCAAGAGGACTCCAGGAAGCCGCAGCAGCAGCAGCAATAGGAACAGCATCAGAAAGATGCAAGATAGGATTCGTTGGCTAATTGCCAACGCTCCAACATTGCTTATGATGTTGGAGCATGTCTCCTGGGCCATGGAGGCAATTAATTCACGTAAGTAAATAATTATTTGGATTTTTCATAATTAAAAAAATAGAGAGTGTTCAAGCTCGTCGTCCAGCACTGCCCGCCGAGAGAGGCCAAGCTCTCAGCCAAGTACTGCCCGCCGAGAGGGGCCTTCAGCTGGACCGAGCACATCAGCGAGTACTAGGCCCAGTCGTCCGGCGGATAAGAGGACAAGCTCCAAGAGCTCGAGCTCCTCCCCGAGCTCTAGTTCGAGCTCCAGTTGCAGCACCTCATCTAGTTGCGAGTCATGCAACTCGGTGAGGAGCATTAGGAATTTAAAACCTATTCCAAAAAAAGCAAAATTGGATGGTGAATTTTTTAATTCATAATAAAATTTTTTTTATATAATTATAATATTTAATATTAATTATTTTGCGATCTTTTTTGATTAGGTGATTCAAAAACTGAGAAGCCGTCAAGTCGCGGGCTGCTTAGTTTGAAGAAACAAAGCAGTAGCAGTGGCATACAGCCCATCACTCAGCAAAACCCCAACACTCAACAGCAACATCAGCGGCAACCACGACAGCAACAACAACATAGCAGCAGCAACAACAGCAGCAGCAGCATCAACAGCAGCAGCAGCATCAGCAACCGCGGCAGCAACAACAACATCAGCAGCAGCAACAACAGCAGCAGCATCATCAGCAACAACAGCAGCAACAACAGCAGCAGAAGCAGCAGCAACAGCAGTAACAACAACAGCAGCAGCAGCCACAACAACAGCAACAACAGGAACAGGTACAACAAAGAAATGTTCCGCGAATTATCGACATGAAAATTGTTATCGACCCTATCAATGAATCAAAATTTAAAAGAAACCAAAAAAAAGTAAAGTAATGTAAAAAAATTATTAATTTTTTTTGTGATGATGTATGAAAATAGAATAAGGTGTAAATAAATAAAAATAATATCGTATACATTTTTCTTCCTTTCTCTTTAATCCACTCTGTTCAACGTTATTTCATTGAACAAAAAAAAATAATGACATTTCTTTTAATAATATCATAATAATTATTATTCTTTTATAAAAAATTATTATTTATTGATAATATAGATTCCTCTTTCTTAAAAAAGAAAAATCAGTGATGGGCTTTGATAATGAAAGCGATTGTAAAAATTTAAATTATTGTCGAATAAATTTGCCTGATTGTAAGAATAATATTCCCAAATTCGAAGATTACAGTAACAGTGAAAAGGTTCCTTTTGTTATTTATGCGGATTTTGAATGTTTATTGAAGCCTACTGAGAATGAGAATGCTTTCCAATTGCACGAAGCATACAGCATAGGATACTACATAAAATGCAGTTTTGATGATAGCTTATCTGGCTATAGATCATACAGAAGAAAAAATGAAGAAGAAGAGACAGCTGCAGCATGGTTTGTTCAAGACTTAAAGTCAATTGGTGAAAAAATTGACGTACTCTACAAGAATCCAAAACCAATGAGACTTACAGATTTAGAGGAAATATCTTTTCGGAGATCATCAACTTGTCATATATGTCGGAAACCATTCACTAGTGAAGAACTTGCTGTACGAGACCATTGTCATCTCACAGGGCGGTAAGATTTCCTTCTCGATTATATTCGAAATAAAGTAAACGAAATTTTGTAATTCTAAGATAGATATTCTTCTTCTTCGGTTTAGAGGTGCAGCTCACAATTCTTGTAACTCGAATTATAAGGATTAAAGATTCATTCCTGTGGTTTTTCATAACCTCAATTACGACACTCATTTTATTTTAAAAGAGATTGCTACTTCTACGTTGATGAAAGGACGAGTAAATTTAATACCTCACAATAAGGAGAAATATATTTCTTTTACAAAATACGTGGATGGCTGCAACATTAGTTTTAGATTCATAGATTCTTGGCGTTTTCTACCTTCATCATTGGAAAAGCTTGTATCATATCTGAAAAATGTGCCAAAAGCAGTAAAGGAATTTCGATCAGATGGACTTACAGATGAGAAGATAGATCTCCTTTGACGAAAAGGTGTATTTCCATATGATTTTGTAAATGGATTAGATAAGTTGACGACTACAAAATTGCCAGAAAAGAATGATTTTTATAATAAGCTAACAGATTCTCATATTGCTGAAGAAGACTATAAGCATGCTGTCCAAGTTTTGAATAAGTTCAATATTAGTACGTTGGGAGAATATTCAGATCTTTATCTGAAAACCGATGTTTTACTATTGGCCGATGTTTTCGAGAGTTTTCGAGAAACATCGAGAAACATCTCTTAAAGCCTATGGTTTATGTCCTGTTCACTTTTATACGACTCCTGAACTAACTTTTTCAGCAGCTTTAAAAATGACAAAGGTAGAATTGGAGCTTCTTACAGATATTGACATGCTAATGTTTATCGAATCGGGCATTCGAGGTGGAATAAGTCAGTGTTGTAATCGATATGCCAAGGCAAACAATCCATATATGAGTTCTTCATACGATAAGGATCAGAAAACAAAGACTCTCTTATATTTTGATATCATCAATCTTTATGGATGGGCAATGGTACAGCCTTTACCAGTTGGAAAATTTGAATGGATCGATTACGAGACAAATCCAAGTTTTTTCAATACACCGCCAGATTCTGATATAGGCTATTTTGCTGAAGTTGACTTGTAGTATCCTGAAGAAATACACGATGATCATAGGGATTTACCTTTTTGCGCAGAACATCTTGCACCACCTGGTTCAAAGCAGAAGAAACTTCTCACGACTTTGAATGTCAAGAAAAGGTATGTCATTCATTATCGATTACTTAAGCAGGTCTTAGATAATGGACTTCGATTAAAAAAGGTGCATAGGATTTTGAGTTTTGAGCAGAGGGCGTGGCTCAAACCATATGTTGAATTTAACACAGAAAAGCGAAAGCAGGCAAAGAATGAGTTTAAAAAACTCTTCTACAAATTGTTAATTATCGCCGTCTATGGAAAGTGTATTGAACGAGAGCGGAAACGTATAGATGTGCGATTAGTAAATAAATTTACTGCCAAATTTTCACAGTTGTGCAATCTTCGATGAAAATTTGGTTGCCATACAGCTGAAGAGGACAAGTATTACAATCAAATAACCAATATACGTTGGTCTCTCAATTCTAGATTAGTCAAAAACATTAGTATATGATTTTGATTATTCATATATGAAAAAGCGCGTTGGAGAAAAATGCAAACTCCTGTATACGGACACTGATAGTTTAATATATGAAGTTGAGGATGTAGATATGTATCAAGTAATGGAAGAAGATGTACATAAATTTGATACTTATGATTATGATGAAAATAATCAGTTTGGAATTCCACGTGTTAATAAAAAAGTTCCTGGATTGATGAAAGACGAATGCTGTGGCAAGATTATGACAGAATTCATTGGTTTAAGAAGCAAAATATACAGTATTTTGATTAATGGAGCCGCGACAGTGAAAAAAACTAAAGGTATAAAATCTAGTGTTGTAAAGAAATCAATCACGTTTGAAGATTATGGAAAATGCCTTCAGGATCATGTTATTATAAAACGTGAGCAGTGTAATATTCGTTCAAAATTACACATTGTGCATACTGAAAAACAGGAAAAAATTCTTATGAGACTATGATGCAATAAGGATTCTTATGGCCTTATAGTACTGACACTTTGCCTTGGGGACATTACAGAATTATGGAAGAACAGATGGCGCAAGCTGCAATGCAAGTAGAGGGAGATGCGGTGGAGGGGCTTGTGGTGGAGGAGAGGGGCAACAATGTCGAAGGAGGAAAAAGAGAGGGAGAAAGTGAGTGGGGGCATGAAGCAACCAATGAGAATGTTTCGCGGGTGGGGATGACACTTTATGCTGATGGAGGGGAACCAATCAAGATTGAATATGATGTTTTAGAGGAGTTTATGCACGAGTGGGATCCATCATTGGATAGGTTAGGAACTGAACAAGGAGAGAGAAATGATATATTACTAGAGGCTATGGAAGGGGCAGAAATTGTGGTGGGAAACGGGCTATATGAACGGACGAAACACGACGAAGAGCACATTCGAGAAATCGATACGAACAACCAACCTTGTGCAAAGAGACCAAGAATCACCTAACTCTAAAATAAGTAAGTTCTATTTCTTAGTTCTCTCTCTCTAAATTCTCACCTATAAGACATTTTTCACTAACTTTCATTCTTATTTTCACTTTTCAGAATGGATCTATCTGCACTCAACAAGATTGCTGAGCACGAGTTCTTGCCTAAGAAGAAAGTCACGGACTTAGAAAAAGATCCTGAGTACATGGTGACTGCACTCAAGGAAGTAAAGACGAGATTCGGCACAAAGATCGTGGTTGAGATCGATGACAGCTTTCAAATATTTCTACCCGGGAAGATCTCATCAGCAATCTTGAAAAATCAAGAATTTTTCAATAATCTCTCTAACAGAGCAAGTAAACTTAGTATATTTATAACATATCAGGGTGGAACTTCTTTTAAGTTCACCACATGCTAAAATAATGAAATACAAAGACTGATAATTGTTAAATACTATTTATTTATTTCTTCAAACTTGTGTGCAATTTACATGAATAAATACATTATTGAATATAATAACAATTTTTTTTTTTATTTATTTGAACCTTAAGAAATTTATACAATCTCATTTTTATTTATCCAACTATTGTGATCGCCACTGAATCCTAACCATTTAACATATACACGTTTACCACTTTTCTTTAAAACTTTTTCAACTAAATAAATTTCAGGATACATAGTTTTGTAAATTTCCGTTTCATAAAAGCCGCCAGAGACGGGTTTATCATAATAATCTTTGAGGTAGTAAGTTACTGGATCTGTTTTTACAACTCGTGTTATTGTGAAAATTTCCATAGACAAATTTGGCGTGTAACCTTTTTCAAAAACATTTTTTATCCTACTTATTCGTACTTTATCTCCTACTTTAAATTTCGGTTTTTTCACTGGCGACTTTTCATTTGGAAAATGTCTCTTGACTTCTCGCTCATTTGCTATGTAACATTTTTAGGCTCGATTCCTGTTGTCCGATGTTTTCTCGAATTGTATGCTTTGAGCAAGTTAGGTAGAATATCCAACCATTTATAGCTTCCTTGTTTGCTGAATTCTGTCCACATTGCATTTTTTAACGTTCTATTGAATCGTTCGCATATACTTGCATGAAGATTACTATGCGAAGAGTATAAGTGTATATTGTGTTTTTTGATAAGTTTTTGAGAAATTGAATTGTAAAATTCTTTTCCTTGGTCAGTTTGTAGATTCTTCGGTACTCGTCCTTCTTTCAGTATTGACTTCATAGCTGTAGTAACATCATTACCACTCTTTGACTTGACTGGCACGGCCCATGCATACTTTGAAAATATATCTATGACAGTGAGTAAGTAATGAAAACCTTTATTCTCTTTAGAATATGGTATCATTTCTACAAGATCCGCTTGCCAAGTCTCATCTATTGCACGTATGTCATATTTTCTTCTCTTGTATCGCCGACGTGCTGGCTTGTGCAGCTCTTCAGCTACTCTTTGACGTTCCATCATCGTTTACAGTAGATGAAAATCCATCTGGAAATTCGTCTATACGAACTTTTAATTGTTTATTCACTTCTTCAATGATATAATCAATGCCAGAGTTGTGAAAAGAAACGCCAGAAGCGAAGAGTTGTGCTATAAAGATAACGCAATTTTGTATTCACTTTCAATTGCTGTTTTTCAACTTGCTGCTTATATTCTTCTATAACTTCAACAATTCTTAATTTATTTCAGTTTGTAGAATAACTTTCAGTGAGTGCAAGGTGATTGCATCGTTTGGATGATTGGGCTGTCCTAGGTTGCAAAGTCGCATATTTTCTAAATCAAAATCACCGTCCGGTGTAAAATTGAAACCAATGCCTGGAGGACCGCGACTCACTTGCGAGCCCTCAAGTTTTCTTCCAAACACATCGAGACTCATGGTAGTACTGATGCAAAGAAGAAAGTTGCATGTCAATATATATGCCCAGCTTCGCGTAATTCCTCAATAATCGACTCGATTTCATGATTATTATTTACAGCTGATTGTTCCGCAATCAATAATCGAAATCTCTCAGTAAGCTCGTTTGGATCATTCCAATAGAAGAGATCAATGGAAGAATTTTTCTTAGCTATTTTATATTTAGGTATAAGTCCTCCTCCGCTGCTGTTTATATTCTTTTTACGTGGAGTGCTGCGGAACATTGGTGCTAAAACATTCTTATATTTATTACTTCTCGACATTCGTATAGATTCATCTTTGCTGAATTTTTTCCGATGAGCATTTGTTGCTTCCAAAATCTTGCGATAATTCGCACGATCTGCTGAACTTAAAAGAAGATCATCCGGATATTTTTTAAATAGCAATTCCATTAGTCCATTCGTTTTAGGATAACTTTCATTTCTGACTTTGACATATTTATCATCAAATTCAATTTCTGAATCACCAATCATATACACTTATATATTATCAATTGTTCTACGGCTTTTATCTAGCATTGATAAAAAGTCTTCAGCTGATTCATTTTTTCTACTCGCGGATTCAAATGTAGAATTGGTTGTGTTAAAAACATCATCATTATTATCATTATCATCATAATCATAAACTCGTCGTTTGTTCGTCGTAAATTCGTCGTTGCAAGAGGTTTCGTCCCGGTGGAAGATGGGAACGTGTAAGTGTAAGTACAATTTATTTTCATTTGTAATTATCATTTTGTTTTCATGCTATCCTAATTTTTATTTACTATTGTTCCTGTTATTTTTGCAGTTTGCTAATTGGAGCACCTTGCGCGCTTTCCGGGCTGACTACCGGTATATGAAAGAGCGCCTTCAGGGATGTTTTGATTTCCTTTTCTACGACTGGCACTTGAATCGGCTGTTTTTGTCAGAAGAGTTTCATTTCGTATCCGCAGAAGGCTTTTCCGTGGAGGTCGAGATTTACCAAAAACTCCTTGTCCTATACATCGGTCGGCTTGTTATATACCGTCAACCGCTGGACCGCCAATTACTAAAGACTTTACATTATCATAACGAAAGTTCTCCTGTTTGTTCGTCTAGTTTAATTTTATGTGCACTTAATACAATTATTAAATTTATCTCTCCTCATATTTTAGATTTATTGTATGAATAAATCAATTTACTTATACTATATTTTGTTACTGTAATTTTTCTTTAATCTATCCTTATATATAATAAAAGAAATTATAACTGAATAAAATGAAGCCGGAATACGTTATTTATTTTTCATTTAATAAGTTAATGTATTGATAATCGAAAAAAAATATAAATAATAAAAAAAATTTTCTTGATCAGGAGTCGTCTGCTCGGACACGTTTGGACGTCAGAGTCGTCGGTAACAGTAAGTCCAAACATCTGTCCGCACTCAGTTGCGTCTGTCTGTCATGTAAGTGTCCAATTCCGTCCGAACACACATGCTCGAAGTTTCGTTAGTACAATGAGCTTCCTTGGATTGGCAATGGTCTTACGTAGTCATTCAAGGAGTCGATGCTGGAAATTCTCCCCCTTTCTGTTAACTGTTGGTTTGATCCTGCTGCCTCTTGCACTTGATAGACTGCCAGCTGTGTACAATTTGGAATCTTCGCAGGTGGTATGTGTATGACTGTCTGTGCAGGGAGAGACTGATGTGTGTTAAAATTGGTTTTGATCTCTTTCATATTGCAAGCAGTTTGCTTGGGAACATAGGCCAAGAGAGGTCTGGCTGTGGGTAGTTCAAAATTTTCATCCTTGGTGTTTTCGACTATCTTGGTCTTATTCCTGCGACTGCGGTTGCTTTTTGGGGCACAAAAGCTGCATTCTCTTTTAATGCAACCATACCTGTATACAATAATTATTAACGGCATTATAATTATTGGGCTTATAGCCGCCAAGGAAATGTATGACGTATACATATATTTCTCTCTCTTTTGTGCAGCAATCTCCGTGAATTTATCTTCAATTTGCTGGAGCGTGATAGCATCCTCACTCTCCGCCCACTTACGATTTGTTATTTATCCGTGTTCGTAATATACGGGACTTCGTTAAATGACTTATAAGTCTTCATGATACTATCAGTTGAAAATTTTAAGTCAAATTTGAGACCTGGATTGTACAGATAAGTCTCATTTGCTTCTATAACGTTTACGCCGTACAGTATGTTTTGGTTAGTGTGACCGTAACACTGTCTACGTAGCGTAAATATACCTGTCCCGTTTATTGTTAATTCGGCTTTGCGATTGTCATTGCACATGATACGCATTTGGGTCAGTTTGATGACCGAATAGAGCCACTCATCGGTACTACGGAGCTTTTCCCAGTACGGAGTGGACGTAGTTGATATAGCTAGTTTACACGTTCTTAGTGTAGCTTGAGTTGGTCGTGCAAGTAGTGCAAACTCACAGGGACTATTATCATTGTCGAAGTTAAAAGGCAAGGATGGTGGGCACATAATTACTTTTTGATGCATTCTACATGTATCAATATACTCTTTTGTAGCTAATAAATAGTTTTGCATGTCGTGTGACACTATTAAGTGTGAATATTGCGGAACTAACGTTAAATAGGACGTCGCATTATTCATGATTTTTTGAGGAATTGGTAGTGGATGTATCCTCTATTGTGAATATCTTGCCTTATCTGATAGTGGAAATTCCAGGATCAAAATTAATTTCCCTCCTACCGTGTTTACACTGACTTTGGACATTGCATGTAACATCTCTACCGTTATAGTGCTGTGCTTCCACGGTAGCGTGTGTCCATTTAATGTTTTAAGTATCGCGTACAGTTGCTCGTGTGTAAACAACAATGGATGTAAGTACCCTCTCGTAGTTGTCTCAATGGTGTTCACAAGGGTTTTATACGAGTTGGTACTGTGCTCTAATGATTGGTCAAATTGGTATACCCATTTCAATTAAGTCTGGACAGTCGTTGAACGGTTAGCAAAATTATCGAGCTGATTTGTCCTATTTGCTATCTTTAAAAATTGTAAGTATTCATGTAAAGTTCTTTGAGCGTCATCAAGTTTTTGGTGCAGCGACTCTAGGTTAGATTTTACTATGTGGGTCTGGCTGGCCAATAAGGTGGACATGTTGGCTGTCCTCTCATATAACCTGTCCATGTCCTGGTTCAATTGATCTCTGTCCCCCGCGTCCATAGTTCCAAAGTGCTGCCGGCTTGTCCAACCAATAAACTCGAGCGGAGCTCCTCGCTTAGATAAAGCGTGAGTGAATGGAATAAAACTGTTGTCTGGGACAACTAATTAGGGTGCAAAGAATATGTGAAGGTCTTGTAATGATTTTAATGTTTTCATTGCTAAATCGAATTTATTAATTGAAATAAATTCTTTGCATTCTTGTTTACTTAGCTGATCGTTGCAAGTAGTAATCATTTTAAACATTTGTTTTTCTCTCCAGGTTATTGGATCATTCCACTTCGTGAAATCCAGGGTGACTACTATTTTCCATTTTACTCTCTCGATCTTCACCTCGCCCATATATTCATAATATATTCCTGGATTTTGCGTTAATGGTATCAGCTTGTAATACGGTGGTCAGTCCTGGTTTTTGCCTTGAGAGAAGGGTACCCATGAGAGCATAAGGAGCGCCATCAGTGAAACTGTCCGAACCATCTTTCTGTAATAAAAGACAACGGAGTTTTACTAAGGGATTATTTAAAGAATTTCTCTAATTTATCCTTATGTTTAACTATTAATTTGCCATTTGTTGGCTCGGCTATCACATTATTATTATCTCTGATTTCTTTCACTATGAATTGGCCATTGTAATATTTATCTAATTTTCCATATCTAAGCTCTTTGAGTACTCTTACTTCATCTCCTACTTCAATATTTAATGGTCTTGCTTTTCTGTCGTAATATTGTTTGTTTTTATACTTGGAATCGATAAGGTTACCTCGAGCTATTGTTTGCATTTCTTGTAAGCATTCGGTCAGTTCTTGTATATATGCGTTATAAGTTTCTAGCTCGTATTCGTCCGGTAGCCTGTTTGGAGTTCTGGCTGGACGTCCGTATACTAACTCAAACGGAGTATAACCTGTCGATGCATGTACTGATGTGCTGTACTCATGCATAGCAAATGGTACGACTTTGTCCCAGTCCTGTTTGCTGGACGCTTTGTTTCTCAGGAAATCCGCTAAGACTGCATGGCTTCTTTCTAACGAACCATTCGATTGCGGATGATAGGCTGTTGTTGTATTTAGCTTAAACTGATAAATCTCGGACAGCTCTGATAATGACTTATTTTGGAAGCTTTTGCCTCTATCACTCAATATGATGCGAGGTACTCCATATTGCTCAAATAAGTGTCTGGACAAGGCGTCTGCGATGGTGATTGCTTTTATATTGGGTACGGGCACTGCTATGCAAAATTTCGAAAATTGACATTGCATTGTTAAAATATGCAAATTTCCTTCCGTAGTTTTACAGAGTGGTTACAGACACGTCTGTAAGTTTTGCCCATGCCTCTGTGTCCCCCAAATAGGCTGTTGTGATAGTCTTCTAGAATTGCTGAGCGGTATTCTGGCGGAACTGTCCTACATGTCCCATAGCAAAACGTTATCGCCATATCAACGTTATGGAATACTTCCTTAAATCTTTGCACCAAGGTTCTTCTGGGCAAAGTGTCAGTTATCTCCCCTGTTCTAGCTATCCTGAAAGAACGCAGTTTCTTTTCTAAGAAATGTTCCTTTAACGTTTCTAAGCACTTATTGAGGTCACTTGGTTTAACTTCATCTCCCGCCTTGTTAGCTACAACTAGGCTGAAGATATAGCGTTTCCGGTTGATAGTTGTGATTACATCGCCTATATTGGCTTTTGCCTTCTACAGATATTCTTGGTGGACGGCTTCTATGTCCGCGAGCAATTTGTTAGTACCTGTAGACAGGTTAAAGTCTTTGGAGACAAAGTGGACTATATTGTCTTCTAAGTATGTCACGCACTCTCTTCAATGTTTCTTTAACGTTTTTTGGTTCCACTATGTGTGGCGAAGGTGCGGTTGCTGGAAGTTTTACGAAATTAGTTGTTTCTGTAGTCTCTGTAGATCGCAGGTCGGGCACTTCCTTTATGACATCATCGCCCCTAATTCCAGATTCTTCTGATATTGTTTTATTATCGACACTTGATTTGCCTTCTTTGACAATTATCTGTTCTGCTAATTTCTCTAAACGTTTATCTTTTACTGTCCTGCTTAGATTTGATAAATTCTTCTGGTATTGCATCGTCTGGTTTAGAAGGTGAGGGGGATAGTGACTTAGCTTTCCTGGCAGGAATCCAGCTGGACGCATTTTGTATATCCCATTCTTCCGCGTCCGTTTCCTCAATTTCTTGTTCTCGGAAATACGAGGACCCTGGATGTTGTTCCATATAGTTGTCCCAACATAATGATGATTTCCGATTGAGCGTAATCTCTTCACCTGTATTACTAGCCTGGTTTGGTATGTCATTGCTGATAGCGGTACCATTCTTATCTATCCTGGACAGCTCATGTAATTCACTGTTATCCATAACTTGTCCGGGCATAGACCTCATAGTTGATTGCAATTGAGGTACTAGTAATTCTCCTTCACTGCTCGATGTTGACGAATCCTTCAAAGGTGACTCAAGCACGCGCTTCGTCGGATAAGTGTTTGTTTCCCGACGCGGTCTGCTCACTTGTTCGCTTTTTCCTTGTATAACCTCTTCCACTTCACTTTCGCCTAAGCTTTTATCGTTGTCCTCTGCTTCGGTACGCGTTTCGACTTCAGATACAGAGTCATTACGTACCAGACTTGGAAGTATTGATTTATTACTCAGTGGTATGGGTGGCGGGTCCAAAATTCCGATGTTGTTACTAGCGGTTCTGAAAAGGCTACCATTTTTGACAGGTCCGCTTTTCTTCTATTCGCTATGGTGCTGGCATCCAAGTTTGCTTGTCCGCCCTCCATACCCTTAGGCACAGTCAGAACTGCGTTTTTGGAACCCGGCTTTCTTCCTGGTTTCTTCTTCTGTACGTCCAGAGTGCTTGACTTACTGCTAAGATTTTGTCTAGCCAGGGAAGTTTTGGTCGGTTTCGGCACTATTGGTAGAACTCTAGCCTCCACTCCTACAACTTCACTCGAGACAGAATTCTGCTGTACTTCTGACTGCTCCAAAGTCCTCTTATTAAATGGATTTCGGGACAACGTATCCGCGTTCGTGTTCAGTTTTCCGGGTTTATACCGGAACGTATAATAATATCCTCTTAGTCGCAGTCTCCAACGGTTTAGTCTGCTCATGGGATCCTTCAGGGAGTCAATCCACGTTAACGGTTCGTGATCTCCATAGATGGTGAAGTGTCTACCATATAGGTAATGTCCGAAGTAATCCACAGCGTCAATCACCGCGAGACACTCCTTTTCAGTAGTTGAGTAGTTTTTTTCCGCTTTATTGAGGGACCTGGGTCCTTGGCTGAGGACTGCTCCTATAGCACTGTCACTAGCGTTCGTAGTTAAAATAAAAGGCTTATTAAGATCCACTGAGGCTAACACCGGTGCTTCGCAGAGGGCCTGCTTCAAGGTATTAAAACTTTGTTCTTGCGTATCATTCCACTCCCATTTCATATTTTTCTGCAATAGTGAATTGAGTGGTTGAGCCTTCTCTGCAAAATTGAGAATAAATCTTCTATAATATCCTGCTAATCCAAGAAATTGGCGTATTTCAGTTTGGTTTGTTGGAGGTGGAAATTCCGTTACTGCAGAAATTTTAGATAGATCTGGCCTAACTCCATTTTTATCAATTATGTGGCCTAAATATACGATTTCTGGCGTTAAAAATTGGCATTTATCGATTTGTAAGCGTAGTCCTGCCTCTGATAGTCTCTCGAATATCTTGTATACCTTTTCACCATTTCTTCGGGTTCGATGTTTTCATTTTCGAATGGAAATTCGTACTTCATATAATAAGAGGTAGCACTTTTGACTGGAAACTTTTCGTGTCCCAAAGGTCCGTATTTTTCGTCCGGATGTATCTCGTTTTCCGGGAATACTTTATGCATAAACGGGACGGGAGTTATAGGATGGCTTTCCGTAATCAATACTTCGTCCCCGAACATAATGTTCACTTTTTCATAATACAAAAACGGATTTCCTAGTATTAAATCCTCTTCTAACGGAGTCTCTGCAGGTAGGACACGAAAGAGGTGTTCTTTGCCCATTATTGTTAATTTTACTGTACCTTGAGTCACCATGCCTTTAGGAGAGATTCCCTTAATGTGTATAAAATTGTCATGTTCTATTACAGTTTCTGGCTTTAGTGAACTGTGCTTTACGGCATTTATCTTTGACCCAGTATCGATTAAACAGATGGCCTCGGTTGTCTCTAGCTGGTCTACTCGTAGTTTTATGGACGGTGTTGTCCGGTCTGCGGTAGTGATTGGAATTATTTGTGTTGGATATCCTCTGGGGATGTTATTCTTGGGCTCATGGGACGCTGTTGGGATGGTGAGCTCATCGTTGCGTCCTTTCGATAAGCTGCTTCCCAGTTTAAATGATTCTTGTCACCGCGGTATGGTGAATTTGATATGGACCTGTCCGTTTTATGATCGTAAGCGGTTGCATTTGATAAGGCATGTAGGGGTTCATGTAAAGGTAAGGAAATCCAGGATTCCCGGGTGGATAAAAACAATAAGGATTGGGTTGTATGTGCGGATACGGTCCTATCATCGGTGGATAGGGATGTCCATAGTGTCCTTGCTGTATCATTTCTGATGGATATCTCGGTACGGTGGACACTGGTCGACTTTTGGCCTGTCCAGGCGTCCGTTTTAATATACTTACAGGACCCGTGGGTTTGGATGCGTTAGCATAGCTGAATTGAGGAGGAGCTTTTATCATCCCATTTTCAATTGTTGTTCTAGGACAGTGAGTGTCATTCGGATCATATGTATAATTTACCTCGTTTCTCTTCGGCTCAGGATCATTAAAATTCACCTTTTTAGGGATGTTACTCTCTGAGTCGTCATGATGCCTGTGTGACACGAAATTCTGGTAATTCCCGGGATCTTCTCTTTCGTTCGGGGCTTGATCGGGTTTACAGTACACGTAGTGTACTCTAGGGTATTCATAGCTTTCATCATACATCTTAATTCTGGCTTTCTCATACTTTACTGCGGTGTTGAATGCCGCTGTTAATGTTTGTGGAGCTATGTCTATGATTCCTGTTCGCCAACCATCGGGAAGACCATTGACAAAGGACTCGAACGCGAGCAACTCCAAGTGTGGTCTTTGGTCCACTGCAGCTTGAGTTCCATCAGTCCTTCCTTAACAGCCGCTTTGGCATTATTTATCAGAGCACTCAGACGTCCGTAAAATTGCCGGACATTCTCTCCCTTCCTCATTGATGCTGTTAAGTCTTTTGTTGATCCTGTTATATATTTGGTAATAACTTACTTGGTGACGCGTTGTCTCACTGCTATCTGCTCTGCGTCTACTGCTCTGCTGTTGCTGCTCTGCTACTGATGTGTACTGTAGATCGTCCAGTCGGGGCAAGGGTAGTTTTAAATGATTCACTCACTTGAGAGTTTGCGTGTGTATAATATTTATTTAGCTTATCGAACTTTACAAGACCGACCAAAGACTTAAGTTGCTGCTAGCTCTGTCGACAGCCCGGAGTGTCGTAGCAGAGTGCAGTTCAAAATCGGACTGCAGCTCAGTGGATTCAACGTACATTCGTTGACTCCACTGGACTACTTAATTTATTGTACGCAGCATTATTTAGTAACATACATTTACACAATCGCATACGACAGCATGTATATTGTACGTCTCAGGACGTAACAATGCAGTTTGAATTTCGTTCAAGTAATATCCGTAAGATCTTGAAGGGGCAAAGCAGTCTCTGAGGTGTTTCTTAAGCTCGGCTAACGTTTGGAAAGTATTGCCTCCCAATGATTGTCTCGCCTTGCCCTTTAACCGTGATATCACGAACTTTAAAAATTGAGGTTCTTATTCTGCTGGGAACAAGGTAAAACCATTGTCTACGTCTTGTATAAATTCTTTTAAATTTAAATTGGTTCCGTCATACTCCGGTATATGCATTACTGCTCTGGAAATGTTTTGTGTTTGACTAGCTTCTATCACTCTGCGTGACACGTTCAGCAGTTGTCGATCGCGTTCCAATTGCTGGACACGGTAAAACTGATCGAGAGCTGCTATTCTCTGGCCGACGTCCGGCAAGGCCAGGATCTGCTTCCTAGTTTGATTTAAGTCATCTGCCATCGTATTTACTTGATTCAATACTTTTTAGTATCAAAAATTATTTTAGAAAATAAAATTCTTTTTACTTCCAATTACTAAATTCCAAAAATTCTACTCAAAACGTCTAAGTTAGTTCTTCTAAAATTCAGAATTCTAGTCTAATTGTTGCTCCAGTAACAATGGCTAGTTCCCCACCAGGGATGCCATTTTGTAAAGACCGTATGTTATAGGAATACGGGCTGCGTGAGTTTGACAAATAATTATTTATTTGCTAGAACTAACATAAGCTCGAGAGCTTTATTGTTACTAGAGATACTTAAGGTGAATGGATGGGCCAGAAAAATTGATATACAATATATATCTAAACGCACAAGTGAACACGTTACTGTCGCGTTAATGGGACATGCGCGGACACTCTCGTTCGCGGACTGTAGTCTTTCCGCTTTTGGTGGACGATGCTGAGTCAGCTTTTATACTTACGCGCGGACGTTGTGCTTGTCCTGAAGTTCTTACCTTTGTGACAATTGATGTTGTAGGCACTTGATTATCTTTCTATTTACTTCTTTAGGATGTAGGTTATTTTATGGATGTAGGTTACTCTTAATTAATAGAATAATAATTGTAGAAACTGATTAAATTGTTATCTTTGTTTTATTGGGGATAATCCAGAACTCAGCGGACAATACAGTTTCTTACAGGATGTTATAGCTTGTGCGTTGGTATCTTATAGTTACTTTGATGTTGATACAATAAAACTTAACTTACAGTATATTCGTTCTGATATGTGACCTGAACTGGATAGTCCTTCGTGTCACGACAGATGGTAATTCATCTTACTCTACACGATTACTCGTGGCTAATTAATGTGCGGTAAATCTAATTTGCTCTATGGTTTCTCACTAACGCCTGTCTGCTATTGACGGGCCCTTCGCTTGTTGCACGATGCAGACTCTCAAACCAGAAAACAAGGAGTTCTACTATAACTTGTACACAGAGTTTGAGTGTTTTCTAGGCACTCAATAGGCGATGCGTACAAAGGTATAGCACTCGTACTCGCTAAGCGGCTACAGCTACACGACGACAAGTTACTTATACAAAAGGCACTCCGTGGATCGTTTCCTGGCTTTTTAAAGCCTCGGTGACGATTCAAGGAGTTGTGAAATTACGTGAAACGCGGCAACGATCGACCAATCAACACCTGACGTGCAACGACGATGTACAAAAGTAAGTCAGTAATACGCGCGTATAAGAAATGCTGACTCGTAGATCAAAGCACTCGCTCCGATGTTCGGCGATCGGTTTTATGCTGTTGAAATCGGTTTAGTATACGTCGTCTGTATGAGTACACGAATGCAGTAGTACAGGCGATGTATATATATATATATATATACTAGTGGGGCTTCGCCGCCCTGCTCGCTTCGCTCGCCAACCCCCCAGTTTTGGTTATGGTTTTAATTTTAAAACTATTTGTTATTTATTACTTGGTGTATTATTTAAATGAATGTACAAAAGTATTAAATATAAAATGAATATTTGATCATAGTAAGCACCGTAACTCAGAATTCACGTGCTAATGTTTTTTATCTGACGCTTTAGAAATTCATCATTTAAATTTATGTTTTGTTGGTTTTAAATTAACTTCAATTCTTTCTGCCGTTCGGTATAACTGCGTGACGGTCGGTTTTTTCTCGATTCACTTCCCGGTAAAACTGTGTACCTACCGAGCCTATAAGAAGTATTCACTTCAAAAATTAACTGAATGAGCTAATATTTAGTAGCCAAAAATACGTTTAGAAAACTTAAGTTTGAATATATCGGGGCCAAAAATAGCCACGAAATGTATGACCAGTGCCTAGTCTCTAACGAATAAATACATTGATTGTCAACATATTTATTCGGCAATTTTTGTTTATCGTTAATTTTTTATTCTTGTAAGGTTCACAGAGACTATTTATTTTCATAACAAAATTTAATTTCCCAGTTAGCCGCATCTACGCATGCGCGAGTGACGTCACCAGAAGACTTGTAGGATTATGCGTCGGAGATGACGTAATTGAGAGTCCTACTCTCTCGAGGATGGGAGTCCAGGGTTGAAATAACCACCAGCTTCTTCTGGAAAACACTTTGCTTTATTATAAGATGACTCGTCGGATCAACCGTCTCAAACGTTCTGCGGCTCGCAGGCCGCGACATGCGCTCGTTCGTTCTGTCTCTCTCGCTCTAACCAACATGGCAGACATCCCCACTCCTGGCTTACACAGGGCTGCCGAGGGAGCTCCCCACACACTCCCCCCCGACATTCTTGCTGATCAACTTGCGAGCTCTGCACCAGAAGGGTTGAGAACCAAGAATCGCATGTACATACATACATAGCTACTTACAACTAGTAATACAAAAGTATGAAAATACAAAACGCTGCTTACAAACTAAATCGCAAAGCTAAGCTTGCGCTTTGGTATCGGACGCGAGTCTTACTTTTTTGGCAGGATAAGTTTTGAGTACCGGACAAGGGACAGGTGGCTGATTGCCATTCGAACTGTCGTTGGATACTCCTCCTGAATCGACTAAATTTTCCGCTATAAAGAATGCGAGCTTTAAAAGCTCTACTGAAACGGTACGAGGGGCACCGTTGACCTCGATTTTGAATACGCGATCGGATTCGCGAGACAGAACCTTATATGGGCCTGAGTACGGTCGCTCGAGAGACTTCTTGGCCATGTTCCGCATGTGAACATGGGTGCAATTATGAAGCTCTTTAAAATAGAAGATGCGTTTTTTGTAGTGATGTGCGATTGGTATGGGACGAACTAGGCGCATGTGCTCACGGAACTCCTCTACAAAGATTTGTGGATCGGGCGTAATGTCTTCCGGAATGAAGAATTCGCCAGGTAACCGTAGCGTGGTACCGTACAAAAATTCGGCCGGAGAAGCCTCGGTGTCGGCTCTCATATGGCAACGTAAGCCTAATAGTACAGTGGAGAGAGTCCTAAGCCAGTCGTCATCCTTGTGACACATCAACGCAGCTTTCAACGTGCGATGCCACCGTTCAATCATGCCGTTAGCGGCTGGGTGGTACGCAGTTGTGCGAATGCGCTCACAACCGATCAAGGATAGTAATGCAGTAAAGAGTCTCGATTCAAACTGTGCTCCTTGATCCGAAGTGATGACCTTGGGTGCGCCGAAACGCGACACCCATGTGTCAAAAAATGCGCGAGCTACGGTCTGGGCTGAGGTTTCCTGAAGGGGAACAGCTTCAACCCACCTAGAGAAACGATCGATCATGGTTAGCAAGTATTGGTAACCGTCGCGCACCGGTAACGGCCCTACGATGTCGATATGAACGTGGTCAAAGCGACCGTCCGGAGCAACAAAATGCTCAGGAAACGTTTTGACATGCCTGGAGATTTTGGATTGCTGACAGGCAAGACAATTTTTGCACCATGCAGCAATGTCGCGATGCATGTTTGGCCATACATATCGTTGTCGGATGAGACGATCAGACACCTTAGGACCAGGGTGAGCGGTATTGTGGAAGAATTCGAACACTGATCTGCGCAAAGATTGAGGTATATACGGACGCAAGCTTTCGCCAGTCAATTCACAGTAAATGACTGTGTGTTCTGGACCAAGCTGGAGACGCTTAAGAGTAAGAGGGTAGTTCGGTGACTCACAAATCTCTTTTAGCTGTTGATCCACTTCCTGTTTGGCTGCTAAATCGGACAGGTCGAATTCTAGGGAGAAACGAATGGTTTCTACCCTGGAAAGAGCATCCGCCACTACGTTGTCTGAACCTTTAACGTGTTCAATGAGGGTAGTGAACTGAGAAATATATCCTAACTGGCGCAAGCGACGCGGAGGAGCTTTCTCATTGTTTTGTACAAAAGCGTAGATGAGTGGCTTGTGATCGGTAAGAATTGCGAAGTCACAGCCCTCAACTATGTAAGAAAAATATTTCACTGCTTCAAACATTGCAGTGAGTTCCCTGTCGTAGGTACTGTACAACTGCTGAGCTGGGGTAAACTTTTGAGAAAAGAAAGCTAAAGGTTCCCACTCGTTCGAGAGTGATTTCTGTTCTAAAACAGCGCCCATCGCTACGTCAGAAGCATCTGTAACGAGGCGAAGCTCTGCTCCACAGCGAGGATGTACAAGCAAGGAAGCATTGGCAAAATCAGATTGATTTGCTCGAAGGCTTTGCTGGTTTCTGCAGTCCATTCGATTGGACGCTTGTCATTTTTACGTGAATCGCGAAAGTACGCGTTAAGAGGGACTTGGGCCTCAGCAGCGTGAGGGAGGTTGCGGTGATAAAAGTTCACCATGCCGAGAAAGCGACGCAGCTCCACTACAGTGCTGGGTTTGGGAAAGTTCAACACCGCTTTGACCTTCTCCTGAGTAGGACGAATGCCTTGCGAGTTGATTGAATATCCTAAAAATACAAGTTCCTCAACAGCGAAGGTACACTTGTCGACATTAATGCGCAAACTAAATTTGTTTAAACGTTCGAAAACTATACGCAAGTGTTC
>QLSS01000171.1:250447-260862 GCA_024372645.1 Trichomalopsis sarcophagae | reverse complement strand
GTCCGAGATACGGCGTTTCCGAAGCTGCGGCTCAGATACGGCGTTTCCGAAGCCTCGGCTGAGATACGGCGATCCCGAAGCCACCGCCGGGATACGGCGTTCTCGAAGCCGCGGCTGAGATACGGTGATCTTCCAGTCAGCCGTCGATATGCTCCACTACAGACGCTCTCTATCTCTCCCTTTCTTTCCTCGACACTTTTCTCTTAGCGCGCGTGCACAGTAAACATAACCTCTACATTAGTAAAACTTTTGAAGTGAACATTGTGTTATTAAATTGTGTTAGTAAACAGATAGTTATTTTGATTTTTCAATTACCGAGTGTGATATTTACGTGTATATTGATAATCATATTGTTGTGTTAAATACCAGCCAGTCAACTT
Source organism: Trichomalopsis sarcophagae (assembly GCA_024372645.1). Lineage (NCBI taxonomy): Eukaryota > Metazoa > Arthropoda > Insecta > Hymenoptera > Pteromalidae > Trichomalopsis > Trichomalopsis sarcophagae. The sequence goes on along the minus strand of QLSS01000171.1, from coordinate 260,482 downwards.
AAACTGTTAAATAATGGTAAATATTGTACATAAAATATATATTTTACATACAAAAGGAAATTAAATTACGTTTTACTTATTCCTGATCCATTTATAAATTATTAGATTAACAAAAAATATAACTATAAAATTATTATTGCCATCATGCGTTAAACAAGTTCTATATTTGATAGTTTCTATAAATATCATATGAAGTTATCACTTCTGTCGGGCGTCCCATGACGCACACACTTTTTTTTTGTCTTTTTGTCGTTGTTTGGAATAAAACAACCCACATATAATAGTGAAGTAGTCTTTCTTTTTGGGTGTCCGTAGACCTATAGCGCCGTCAATCGTACACAATTGATTCAGTTACTAGCGTTAGTTGACAGGATACGTATCGCTAATACGTGGTGCCGAAGTAGAATCCGATACGTTTGACGGGAAGCAGTCATTTCGGGATTTTCAGAATGAAGATGAGAGACCAGAGATCACCATTCCAGCGGCAGTATAGGGATGACCATCCAGAGTGCATTCAACGCCCAGGTAATCCAAAATTCCGAGGGGAACATTGGTTTAGGGGGGGGGGGAATAGCGACGTGCAGCCCGTCTGGCTGCACGCGTACACGAATGCATTCACAAAAACACCCGAAATTGCCCTGCTGCAAATCGTGAGCATCATAGCAACCCTGTTTTGCTATTTGCTACAATAATAAGTGTCGAATGGTTATGTATCAGTAAATAATGTGTAACCTAAATAAGGGGCTGATTTTACCATCGTGTAAGATTCACAAAGAGAATTGGTTATTGTTTAACAACCTAAAAAACTAGACAAGTAAAAATGTTATTAGTGATTTTCGACTAAGGTATGAAATATATGACAAGGAACGTTGTTAACTCGTCATAATCTCCCCAGCACACAATTATTATATTATTTAATGTAAACCAGTTAGATGTTACAGGTGAGCAACGCAGAGCAGCGGGAGGGAGCACACTGCAATAATGAGTGGAGAGAGAGAGAGCGAGAGCTTCGCTTGCGACACTTAGGACGCGCGCGGCAGATTCGTTCGGACTAGCTAATCGAGCGTACGGGATTTTCGTTGGATCACACACTTTTGAAAGGCGAACTTTTGTGAATAAGTTTGAGTGTCTGTACGGCCGGTGAACTTTGTCAAGAGATTACGGCTATCCTCGAGGCCTCTTTGTTCGTCATCGCCTTAATTTGGTTCAACCTGCAACTACGTCAACACGCCTGCGAAGGAAACGTCCTGGGCTCGAGCATTCCCAAGAGCGATCGAGAACTACCAACCGTAAATATCAGCTCTCTGATTCTCTCTCTCTCTCTCTCTCTCTCTCTCTCTCTCTCTCTCTCTCTCTCACTAGCTCTCTACCGATCTCTGACTACATCGCTCACCTGCATCTCGCACACCCGCGTGTGTGCTCGTGTACCCTATTTTGAATACAGACAATATATTCGCCTATTTTGTAAATCTAACGATTTAGTTCGGAGTCATTTCTGCGGACCCGCTTCCTGTGTCCTCTAAATTACGTTTTCTGCCGCCTCCGCGAGCACGCGTATCGCTTCACGATACTCGTTCATGTAAGCTGCAGCTTGCCATATTTTACCCTGCGAGTCTCAAGTGCATCCCAAGGAAACAAGACCTTATCTCGATTATTTCGAGGTGATTCACGAAAGCAGTTGCATTGCACGCATCTAACGTCTGCGCGATTGCTGTCGAAAGCTTTACCTCGTTATAAATATACCATTTTTAGTTAGACTAAATATATATTTAATAATGGAAAACAATAAATGGTATTTTAAAAAAAGGAAATATTCAAAAAATAAAATATATATACACTTATATTTAATTAACACTAAACTATAATATTACAATAATAAATATTATTACTAGTATAATAACGTACGCAATGTACCCTGCCGGTTGCCATGCTACCACGCACCCCACGAAACATGGATTATATTACCACATTAATATACTTATTCATTGAATATTTTTAACCTTGCGACGTGCAGCCCGTTAGCTGTACACAAATAACACACGCGCGAACAATATTGTCTTGTTGCAAATTGCGAGCAGCAGGAATAACTAAAACATGTGTTGTAATTGTGGCGTTGAGGTATATAATCTCACCTGCTAACCACGCGGAGCAGTGGTGGCTCCCCTGCGGGGTTAGCTGGAGACTACGCGTGTAGAGTAGCGCTACTGCGTTCGACGAGGTGTTGTTGGGACGCGAGATTAAGACGAACGCCGCGTATGACAATAGAGGAACTGACAAGTGCGCATCGTTGCCGCGCAGGGATTAGCACGCCGGAATAGCGCGCGCGGAAAGAGTGAATTAGCGACGATGCGAGAGATAGATAACGCGCCGCGGGATAGCGCGCGCGGAGAGAAAGGATCGCACGCGAATATACGTACTGCCACGAGGCTGACGCGACTAGTAGGGGAGCGCGCGTACACCACTAGCGCGCACCACTAGTCGAGCCATGTCGCCGCGCTGGTGCGACCCAGTGCGCCAAGGAGAGTCCCGTGCACCGCGTCTTCACGATGACTTGAACATCATTTCATAGCGATATGACGCCACTATGGTATATTACAGGTTTATACTCTCTCTCTCTCTCTTTCTCTCTCTCTTTCTCTCTCTCTCTCTCGCTCATTGGACGCGAAAGGAAGAGAGCGTCCGCGTTGTTGACGCCGGTGGTTTCATGCCAATACTAATTAATATAGAGGGCGCGGATTGGGATTTTTCCGGGGACGCGCAGGGTAGTGAGAAGAAGGAGACTTCCTTCTTCATCAGAATCGTCTCAACCTTTCCACGAACAGGACGTTGTCAAGGAGTAAACACCTATACCAGGCCGGTAGAAGAGTAGAGAGGAGCGTAGCAGCTAGTTGTGGAAGTCGAGCGGAGAAGTCAAAGGACAAGTAAGTTATTACTGGCTTGGCATAGGACTACCGTTTTGTTGTGTCAACGACCATTTAGCAACGCGTAACGGGCGGTGCAATATATGCGTTCGCATGGGGTGAGACGCGGTAGATCGAAGAGATCCCGCCATATTAAAAGGATATCGAGACTCTGTTGATTGCTGTGCAATCCAGCTGAGAAATATAATAATTCGAGCCGTCTGTTGATCGAAAATCGATCCAGATACCACGCGACAATTGAAGCCGCTGAGAATTCTACGATCCAGAAACGGTCGTGAGTAATGCGTAGCGCTGCTGTTAATTGCTAAGCGATCCAGCTTCTAACAACGAGAAAGCATTGAGCCACTGTCGATCTAATGATCCAGTATAGCAAAGTACGTTAGTCCGGGACGCCTCAGGGACAATAAATCCAGCAAACCGCTCCCTCAATAAAGCGTCAGATTGTTGTCGTCGCTGAACGAGCGTTCGTGGTACGTTTAACCGAAGTATATTTGCGTCCCCGAAATACGAATAACTGTGTTCATCGCGCGTGAGAAGCGCCCTCGATTACGCGTTTATCGATACGTTCTGTCGGATTTTCGCGTTTTTCAGCATATCAACTATTGTATTCAGACGAGTGCAATGAGGCATCACCAGTGAAAGCGAGAACCAGCATAACGGTTATACGCCATATTGAGGATATGCGTACGGGGTATAATCACGATTACGCGGTTGATAATACAATAGTAATATTAGAAGCTCGTTGTTATTTAAGTCAATTCATCGCCTCTATTACGGAAATTGTTAATTATTAGCGTTGTTTAGCCACGAATAATATCACGGTTGATTTCTAATTACAGTATTATGGGCAAACTTGTATACGGACTAATTCTGTTTTGTACTGGAGGGTTGGAGAATATACGAATTATTGTTATCCAGCATAAACAGTGTGTTAATAAGCTTTATTTCTACACCTTTGCCACGCCAGGTATAACCGTTCCCACACTTACACGTTGTCCCCCTCTGTAGATGTAAGATTCCGCGGTACAAAGATCGAGTCAGAAACAAGTGTAAATGATTGTTAGCGTCACCAAATTGATTATAAAAAGCGCAACATCACAATCTATAAATTTAAAATTATCTTTTTAATATATTCAACTGAAATTAAATACTTCAATGTTATTAACTTAAATGTTTATATTAGTTTACAATTAAATTTATTGTATTAACTGATAAATAGATAGAACTGACATATTAACTTTGATAATCGTGCCATAATATGGCAACTAATCTTGTGTTTAGTGCATTAGAAAAACGAGTTAAAACAATTACACAATTATATATCTGTTATATGACTTTCAACCAATAGAAGCAGGTCAACAAATATGACATCCACATCTATATTATATCACGCATTTTTTAAGTTTATTCGCCTCATCGTGAGATCTGGATGTAAAGAACTTCTAAAAAACTATGACCGACACTATGACAAATATTTCGCTATTTCTTATTTATCATTTATAGTAATGTAGTTGTGTCTTGACGTCAAATTTAGTCCCTTTGCTCGGATGTTTTGTTCATCGTAAATAAAATCTAATCCCTTTGATATTATGTAAAATACATCACATCTCATAAAAAAAAACATTTTTTTTCTAATAACTACATAATATTACTCAATAACAATACATTCTTTAAATTAATTATAAATTTAAATAATAAGTATTATGTTTTGATGTTATGATGTAATTATTTCTAATTTTTAAATAAAAAATGGAACTTGCAAGTGCCAACACTAGAACGAGTAAGCGGCCATCCCAACGAATGACGATCTGTCGAGGAAAGAAGCCGGACAATCCAACACCACCCAGCAGATGATCAGAGAAGCTCGCAATATCGGCGTCGGAGAGTTGAGGAAGCCAGCTGCCACAAGATCTAGAAGGAATCAAGGAGGTGACCCTTACGAAAATAACCTTCACAGAAACCTACAGAACTTTTAAGAAACATTGTTGTATGCCAACATATAGGTAATGAGCAGAATTATGTGTAAGATAATGTACATGATAGTCTGTAGGTAGACCAGTAGATAGTTCAGCGGGATAACATGCAGAAAATATCATACATAAAATCCTGAAGAAAACCTACATGCATTATGCACGTTGTTTTACAGTCAACCTGCAAGAAATTCTACAAAAAACTCTGACAAATGAAAATTTTTTACATTTGCCTACGAAATAAATGTTCAGAAATTTCTGCAGAACTTTCTGCAGACCTCTCTGCATAAATATTTGTAGGAAATTTAGACGCGAGCAATGTGAGAAAACTCTAGGTTTCATAATAATTTTTGATAATAAATAACTTTATGTAATATACGTGACCTTATAGGTACTAGCATCCAAATAATAACACCAAAACTGTAGGCCTGAATGAAGCGCTTGGATGCGGGGCGAGCTGCAATATTTGCGTAAGATGTGGCAGGAGAATACGACTATACCGCATTGATGGACTGCTTGACGGACTTCAAAGCATTATCTTGTCCACGTTTAAATAAATAGGAGTTCGGAGTTCATTAACAATATACATACGTCGAAGAATCCGTTGATCGCTATAAGTAAGTTGTCCTTTACTTTACCCTTTGCATTGCCTAGAGATATTAATAGCTTTTCACGGAGAGAACCGTTTAGCGCTGCCAGACATCGCTGGGCCAGCGGAGCCATCCGGCATTGCGCGAACTAATCCAATAGATGCCGCTGGTTGACAAAATCCACACGGATAAAGATGACCAGCAATATTCGCAGATTGAGGTTAGAAAATATGCCACTTAAAAAATCAGAAACAGCAGTCACTGAGAAGACCACTTGATGCAGGCCATTAGCCTAGAAAGTAACGGCTAGAAAATTCTTTCCAAATCATTATTTAAGGTGCTCGTACACAGGCCTAGACTAAAGAACGGCCAGAAACAAAACGGAGCGAACATAGAAATGACTCATTTCTCCCTCCAGAGAGAAAGAGAGAGAGAGAGAGAGAGAGAGAGAGAGAGAGAGCTGGCTTCTACCTCGCTTACTTGCGCATCGAAGGACAAAGAGTGTGGTAAGGGCACACTAGTGAACGCGTACGCTGTGCGAAAACGTACGGCTGTGTTTATGTGTGTGTATTTTTCCCTCCCCACGTTGGCGTTCGCACCAAATCCTACGATTAAAGAAAAATCTTAATGCGCAATATAAAAATAGAATACTTCAGATCGTTAGCTGGAAAAAATGCTTTACTATGGGATAAATAACCTCATGTTTGTTATGTTCTGTGGTTAGTAACGCCACTTTGTATATGGTCATCAACAATAGGTAATCGTAAGGACTCGACAACTAGATGAGTGAACATCTAACTGCCCTTCAGGATTTTTGGATGTGCGTGCTGGTCGAGCAAAACCTACAGTTGTTTACTGACTTAAAAGGCGCATACATCCTAACAAGCACGCTGCAGTCGGTGAACTTTTCCCAACAAAAACTTGAAGAAATCCCTCCTAAAACAATGTTCACGATTTACCGAGATTTGCAGCCACGTCTTAATGCAATCTGCGCATGCCACATATACGACAAAGATTTCGCACACTAAAAAATAGTAGTAATATATTACTGATACTTGAAAAATCGTTTTACCTTGTGAAGACATTCTCGGCAATGTTGACGATTTGATAGCTGGTTTGGTAGGTTTGGAATCCGCTGGTGATACAAAATAATATTTGTTTAATATAGGTTTGTTATCATACATTATGCAACAAGGGACTAAAGCCGTAGATTATTCTTGCTGGTGGATTTACTGCTCGGGCTTCGCTCGGGCTCTAATTACCCGAAGAAACGATTGACTTTAGTCCTATGTTGCATATAGAACTTATTAACTACACACGACTTAACTGCGTAGCCACTTTGTTGTCTAGAAAAGTCTGACACATCTATCGTTAAGGGGACCTCACCACCTTAAATTAAAAGCAAAAATAAGATATTGATTTTTTGTGTAAAAGTACCTTAAATTGTTTAAATAATCAATTAAACAATTATATTAACTCAGGAATACTCTAAGAATCTTCAAACAATATTTATCCATATCATATGTCAGGTACAATAGGTCTTCGAAGGCCAAAAAACAAAAATTTTCATTACTTCAGCTACCGCAGACTTACTTGAGTTTTGGGCTTCGAAGGGCACTTTTTTCTTTATGGATCTACTTTATACACATATGTTTATGAAGTAAATGTGGGAATTTGAAAAAAATTTAATTTAAAAAAGTTGTTTCAACTTGATAAAAAAATTTGTTTAAATATTTAGAAAATGATAAAAATTATTCTTAACTTTTAGACAACTTTTTTAAATTAAATTTTTTTCAAATTCCCACATTTACTTCATAAACATATGTGTATAAAGTAGATCCATAAAGGAAAAAGTGCCCTTCGAGCCCAAAATTTAAGTCTGCGGTAGCTGAATTAATGAAAATTGTGATTTTTGGGCTTCGAAGACCTATTGTACCTGACATATGGTATTTATAAACATTGTTTGACAATATTGACAGTATTCCTGACTTAATATAATTGTTTAATTGATAATTGAAACAATTTAAAGTTCATTTACACAAAACATTAAATATATAATTTTTTTAAATTTAAGGTAATGAGGTTCCCTTAACGCGAACTAAAATGTGTAAGATTTTACATTTTTTAAATTAAAACATTTTTTATCTTTGAAAAATTATAAATTTTTAAAATAATCAAAAATTTTATTTTGAATAAATGAAAAATAATGTTTAACATGTGTGCAAAAATTAATTCTACACTCATGTGATTGTCACCCTTGCTTCGCTCGGGCGACCTCATACTCGCGTATAGTCAACTTTTCCGCACTTGTATCGAAATATACTATTCTCGCATTTGCGGGAATAAAGTAATTTCAACTCACACTCGACTAAAATGGCCACTTTTTGCGCCTGAAAATCAGGGCGAAAGTAGCATATTTTTCCCCTAAACCTGTTTGTAGGGCAAAAGTAAAATTTGCGAGTCAAAATAGTATATTTCGATAAAGTACGATAAGTATACGATTCTGGCATGGGTATAATTCGTCGCCCGTGCGAGGCTCACTTACTCCATGCACAATGTATCGAACCATATTTTTTAACACGACGTGCGCAAAAAACGCGGTTTTCACGGGGCACGTTTTTTGTGTAGAGTATGCGAAATATCATTTGTTTTGCGCACTAGTTAAGAAACTCGGTGATTCACGCACGGAAAACGAGCCCGAGAAACCTCGTTTCGCGCACAGAGTGGAGAAAAAAACTTTTTCCTCTCAAGGGAGTAGTTTTTTCATGAAAAGTGGCCTTTTTGGGGCACGTATGATACAAATTTTTTTTTTAATTTTTAAATTATCATTTTAACTAAAAAAATTTTTTAAAACTCGTTGATTCCGCTTTTTTGAGACAAAAAGTAGCCAATTCATTCAAGAATAGAATATGATAGTACATAATGCAATAAAAGGCAAAAGTACATTATAGAAGAAAGGGTGAATGCAGCTACTCGCTTCGTTCGGGCAGTAAACACACCCTCTGAAAATATATTCTCGTTCGTCAAGTAAACTCAAGTAAACTTGCCCACAGGGAAAATCTACATTTTCCTCGTGTTACATATAATATTTTATTACACTCTTGACGAAAAGGCCATTTTGGTCCTGAAAAGCATGCTCAAAACTGCTTCGCATTCTGTTAGGTAGAGGGATACGTATTAGCTTACTTTTTTAAATTTTTGAAAATTTTTGGAAACAATTTACTTTTGCTCCACTAACTTCGCCGTCTAATTCTTCTTTAGCTCTACTACTTATACTTTAGTTCCGCTAATTTTACTTTAATCTCGCAAAACTAGTTTTAGGGAAAAATATGCTACTTTTGTATGTAGGTATTTCGGTCAAGTATGGAATAAAGTACTATATGGAACACGGGACAAGTGTAGGTTTTTTTTGCAGGTAATTGCTGCCCTCTTAAGAGATTTTTATCTCGGATGCTTACTGTACTAAAGTGGCTATTATGGTTCAGTCGTGAATAAAGTTTATAATAATATTAAGAGTTACATTAATTATTTATGACACTTGATAAAATTATGAATGAAAAAGTATTTCTATCGTCTTATTAAATAATTAGAATATAATTGTTTAATTGTTCTAAATTATATTATGAAAACCAGCGCGTGACCTGGCATAAGGCAAGGCAGCAATTAATACTTTTTATCCAATCTTGAGAACTCCTCATTGGCTTACATAAACCCGTTGCTTTTTGTTTTTGTTAGATCTCAATTGTTTTGTTCTTTTTGTCTAACTTTTCACTTTTATGTGCTGGTTATTGCTAATGACCGAACGAGGATTTCAATGTATTGGGGAATAAAGCACAAGAAATTTTAGTTTTGTTTGTATCACTCTACAGAGGCGGGAATCAAACCCAGGACATCGAGTTACAAGCCTGTCTCCGTCCACAAAAAAGCTTATTACGCTTTTAAGTATAATCATGTACCAATCATCGCGGAGAAACCAACCACAGATAATCCTCTAGGAATGCTATGCGTCAAAATGCTTATTTTTATTTATGTTTTAATTTAAGAACTAGAGGAATTAAACAATAAAATCGTATTAATCACTTTACGCATTTTAAAAAGAATTCGCGCATGTTTCGTACTTATTTAGGGATCGTAAGGTACCAGTTTTTTACCGGCTGGCAAACAGGTAAGTAGCGAGAAGAAAAGTTATACTTTCATCAATACTATAAAGTCTTAAATATTTTCAGTTTATAACAGTATATAATATATATTTGAAAAAAATGGCTTTTTATATTCAACATCAGTAGTATATGGGCCACTATGGAGAGACGGTGGCCTAACTGACGTCACCGCTCCCGTGGCTGGCGCCAGGTGTTTATGTAAACAAACACTATGTTTATATAAACAGTAGCTGATAAGGTCAATAAACATGATTTACGACCGCTACTATATGAGTGTGTCATCGAAGGGTGAAATACTTTGTTTATTTATAAATAATTATAAATAATTTGTAAACGGAAGACCATGTTTATATCAACAGTAGCTGATAAGGTCAATAAACATGATTTACGACCG
>QLSS01000171.1:240131-250437 GCA_024372645.1 Trichomalopsis sarcophagae | reverse complement strand
ACAGTAGCTGATAAGGTCAATAAACATGATTTACGACCGCTACTGTAAGAGTGTGTCATCGATGGGTGAACTACTTTGTTTATTTATAAATAATTATAAATAATTAGTTAACAAAAGCTATATCACGCATACGATGCCATCAGATTAACATGATTTACGACCGCTACTCTGTCATAAACAGTCTGTCATCGATGGGTAACTTTTGTTTATTTATAAATAATTATAAATAATTTTTAAACAAAAGCTATATCACGCATACGATACCAACCTTTTACCCAAGCAGACCCGAGCGCGACTCTCTCTCTCTCTCTCTCTCTCTCTCTCTCTCTCTCTCTCTCTCTCTCTCTTTCGCTGTCTACTCCATACCGGCCCCGAGCTCGAGGAAGAACGCACGTGTTCGCCTCTCGCTATATAAGCCCGTCCCCTCTCCATGTACACTATAGTAGCCTCTGAGCTTTGGCGCGGTGGCTCCAGCCGCTGCTGTACCGGACCCGCTTCTCTCTCCCCCCTCCATACTCGCGCGCGTCCGCCGCCGTCTACCTGTCGTATACCTGCCGTTTGGCTTTTATTGCCCTTGCGTCAGCTCTGATCCTTTCTGCGCTGTAAAGAGAGAGATTGTTCCACGTATATAATTTATATGGTGGCCCTGAAAAGGGCCGATTATTTTTTTAAATATGTATTATCGCAATTAGCGTTTTAGCTTGCTGTAGCCGTCTTTTTCGGGGTACGAAAAGGTGTTTGAGGAAAATGATTTTTGATTCTGTGACGAGGAGGAGGAGGAGGAGGAGGAGGATTTTTTGAGAGATTATTATATCCACTTATTTCTGGATACGAGAAAGTGTTGGTTGAGAACGACGATTGATTCTGAACGAACAATTCTGCTTTCTTGGCTCCTTTCTTCTCATGAGTGGCTGTCTCTCCTCCCACGTGGAACCTTTTTTCTGCTGCTCTTTGCTCTGCTCCTGCCCCATGGTCGAGAGTTGTTGCTTTGCCGGTCGCCTGACGAATGATTCGCATCGAAATAAACGCGTGTATATATAACTCTACTACACGGTGCCGCAAAGCCTACTCTAAATTTCGGCTTTGGGGATAGTTTGACAGGAAGTATCGTGTGAACATGAACTCGGGCTTTGTTATCGTCAATGTCTTAGTTTTCAAAACACAGAGAACGAATCATCGGATCTCCAGTAGACACTTGAGAGTTAGTGTAAACTGTTTATACAAAAGATTGCAGGTCTCCGGTAAGAGAGAGAGAGAGAGAGAGAGAGAGAGAGAGAGAGAGAGAGAGAGATTAAAAGAGTCAGTTCGGTCCGTATTACCGGATCTAGCACTGGCAACGGTCCGTTCTCTGACACGTTCGCTATATGCCTTATGACTGCTACGTACCTAAAGAGCAAACACCGACTACGGTATCGGATTCATTTCTTCCGATCAGTGCTTGCGCAGCCCTGATTTCTCAGCTATGGCTGTAATATGAGCTACACTTTGTTTTAAAACAAAATCCCCCTCTTTCACGATTTCTCTGCTTTGCGATACTTCTTATTCGTTGAAATCACTCCTAAAAAGGGCGTGATATTTTCCAATCAGCCCTGAGCCGTCTACAAAACTCCTCTGTAAGCCAGCGCAGCCATCAGTCTCTCTCGAAATGCGTGTCATTGAGAGAGGCAGCTTACCACGTATCACAGAAATGTCTAGTGCTACGTACAAAGTTCACGATGCTATCCTGCGCGTATCGAACGCGCTCAAGGGTCGTCACTTATCTGTGCAGAGGAAGTGTACTCGTGAGTGGTATATGCTCGTTCACCGCATGTCCGAGGAGAGGCTGCGCCGCGAGCTGCGCTGCTTGCTTACGCATTGCGCGTACCGTTGGATCGCAGCGTTTTATCAAAAATACTTTCGACATTCGAGTATCGTGATAAAAATCGTCGGCAGTTTCTTGGTGGAGCGCGGTGCACGCGATGTGTACTGCCTGCGGCATATAATCGAGGAACATGGTAAGTGTTTACACTGCTCCCTACAATTAGTTTTAAAAAAAATAATAATACTTATTTTTTTCTTCATAGCCCGAATTACCCTGCAGGAGGACGCTGAAGAGAGCGATAGCGACGCAACACTGTTTGTCGTATCTTTACCTCCTTCTCCACAGCGAGCCACTTCGTCCGAAGATGAGGAGGAGGATGAGGATGAAGAGGAGGAGGAGCAGGAGGTGCAGCAGCAGGAGCGAGATGAGATACAAGCTCCTGTGGAGGAATCGTAAATAACGGTCGTGCTCAGGAAATACGTTGGCTAAACGACATGCTTGAAAATTCAGAAGACGTATTATTTTTTATGACTGCCTTCGAGATGGCTGACTTATTCAGCGACGTCATTCGAAGCTACCAGAGTCGTGCAGAAGAATGAAGGCTCTGTTCTTTACAGTCGACGACGATAACATCAGCAGCAGTGAGAAAGAGGGACCATCATCGCCGACAGTATCATCGGACTCTTCAACAGTGCTGCTGAGTCCAACATTATCGATGCTGCTGGAGGTTGGATTCTACGATGCGGGTTATCCGATCTTCGAGGAAAGCACAGCTAGCGGCATATCGCAGGTAGGCTGTGGCGGCGGCGGCGACGGTGGCGATACCTCAAGCGAAGAGGCACCGTCGCCGAATAATAGTATAATAAGCGGCAGTTCTGCAGCAGCTTCTGATTCGGATCAGGAGGAGGATGAGAAGGAAGCTCGTGACGATGTGCGTTTTCGACGCTTCGCAATAATCGCGAATACGGTGCATCGCATACGGAAATTCCGTACAGATGCTCGCCGTCTGACGCTATGGATTAAAACACCGCCGCGTGGGACCAACATGCTCAGCTGGGTTGAGTTAGCAATACGCGATATTTACGAGTATTTGCTAACTCTAATCAGATGCGGGAGCGATCGCGGCGGTGTTTCAATCTCGAGCGAATATTTCGCCAACGGGTCGGCCGGGCTTTCATATCGTCTCGCGAGCGCGCTGACTGGCGACGATTTATGGTCTGTGGTGTCTGGACTCGTCTAGAGTAACGCAAATTTTCGAGTCGACGAGTCATTTACCATTTGTTTGACCGTCGTAGAGATGCCTGTAGGTGCAGGTTGCTCTCGACGGAAAAACTTGACCGTCGACAGCGTTTCTCAACGCTCCATCATCCAGATCAGCAATCGTGACAATCTCTGTCTACCGAGTGCGCTCGTCGTAGGCGAGGCGAAAATCGCGCTCCAGGCGAACGATACCCCGGCAATGCGAGCCGAGTGGAACGTCATCCGCGACAGTCGTAGGCAGCTACAACATGAACGAGCTGTAAAATTGTGCCAGGATGCCGGTGTTCTTGTACCTCGCGAAGGTTGCGGTGTACGAGAGCTTCGTCAATTCCAGCATTATTTTACCGCTCGTGGTACAGCTTTAGTTGCTTACGAGAGAGACTCGCTGGATAGCGGTGAAGCACCATTTTTTGACGGACGTAGCGATGCCTGCATAACGTGATCGTCAATATTTTTGAAGCTGCGAAGGCAAAATTTTTCTGTACTTTTTGCAATCGCGGCTACAGTAATATCGAGGATCACAAGTGTAGGCAGCTGTGTTCGCGCTGTTTTGTCTCGCCACTCTGTAGCGAGAACGAAGCTTTGCAAACATGCCCATCGTGTAATCGAAATTTTTTCGGCGATGTATGTTTTCGCAACCATTCGGCTGAGGGATCGTACAAAACGAAGAACAAGCGGTTGTGCGATGTGCTGCAGATTTGCGGTACCTGCTGCAAAAGCGTGACCCTTTTGTAGTGGCTACTACAATCGCGTCCGCGCGCTCTCATCTCTATAGAAAAAAATTCTTAAAGCCACAGAGTATCGGAATAGTCCCCAGCGGGGGGGTATAGCCGCGCCGACAAGCACTCGCAAAAAGCCGTCGAGTGGCTGCTACAGTGCGAGCGAGAGATCGGTCGCAAAATCGTGCACGCAGGCAGAGCGCGCGAATATCGGCTTCGCGAGGGATTTTTGGTCGATGGATTCTTACCATCTGCCAATCCAGAATACCATCTGCCCTGAAATTCAAAAACCCATTGTTTTTGAATTTGAGGGCTGCTATACGCATGGCTGCCCTGAGTGTTTCAAAAACAATCGCAACAAGTCGAATGCCTGGGGTCGTACTTTCGACGCGTTACTCGAGAGTACACGCGCTAAAATCGCGCAGATCCAACAGCTCGGTTACGAGACGCGCGAAATTTGGGAATGCGAGTTTGACAGAGCCATCAGCAAAATAACGCTTAATCCTCGTGATGCGTTCTTCGGCAGACGGACCGAAAATTTCGTCGCAGTTTACGATGCTAAGCCAGGCTAGCGTATTCTGTATACAGATATATGTTCGCTGTATCCTTACATTTGTAAACGAGGCAGATTTCCGCTCGGTCATCCGAAGGTTTACGTCGGCGAGGAGTCTGATGAGCTGACGGGTGTCAATCTCAACAATTTTTCGGCCATAGATGGGCTGGTAAAATGTAAGGTTTTACCTTCGAGAAAATTGTATCAGCCTCTTTTGCCGCTAGGAATGCACGGCAAACTTCTCTTCGCACTGTGTCGGACATGCTGCGAAGAGATGCGGCAGAGCGATTGTTGCCACCCGGATGCGAGCCAGCGCGAGTTCAGCGGAACCTGGGTGGCGGATGAGCTGCGAAAAGCCATCGAACTCGGCTACACTATAACTGAAATATTTGTCATATGGCAGTATAGTATGAACGAGTTCGATCCGCTCACAGGTGAAGGTGGACTTTTCGCTGGCTACATCGACAGCACAGGGATTTCCAGCTTGGTGCGTCGACGCGGAATCGAAAGCGCGTTACATTCGCGAGTATCGCGAGAATGAGGGGATATCGCTCGAGCTGGAAAAAATCGCGAAAAACCCTGGCCTGCGCACTGTTGCGAAGCTCTGTCTGAACTCTTTCTGGGGCAAGTTCAGACGGTGATCGTGAAGGAGCGCGAAGACCTCCTCAAACTTCTAACGGCCGAAGATAAGGAGGTCTTGAGTCTCCTGCTGGTCAACGAGGAGGTGATGTACGCGAGCTGGCAGTACATCGACGATGCTGTGGAGTCTACTCCATATACGAACGTAGTCATAGCAGCCTACACGACAATTCTGGCCCGCTTGAAACTATATTCGTATTTGGAGAAGCTCAGGAGTGCATATTTGTGTGCAACGATCAAAACGCACAAGAATACAGGCCCCCGTTAGGCTCGTTGCTCGGCGATATGACCGACGAGCTCGACGAAGGCACGTTTATCACGAGCTTCCTCTCAGGCGGTCCAAAATTTGATGGCTTCAGAACTGTGAATTCGAGAACTGGCGAGGTATCCGAAAAATGTAAAGTCAAGGCTATATCGCTAAATTTCTCGAATTCTTTGAGAATAAATTATCCTAGCATTAAGAGTATGATTGAAAATTATTTTGAGTCTGATGAAGAGAACGAATGCATTAATCTTAAATTTAATTCTATTAAAAGACTGTCAGACCACACTGTTGTCACGCGAGAAGAGGTCAAATCGTGTAGCATAGTTCTAAAAAAGCGTAGGTATGTTACTCCTAGGTTATCGCTCCCGTACGGCTACAAAAGTTAAGTATAGTATGTAAGTTGTTTGTAAATCAAAAAAGGCAATTTAAGAATTTCGTTTTTGTACTAGTTTTTAAGTAATAAATATTGTTCTGCGTTATGTTTAATATATTTATAATAAAAAAAAAATCTTAAAATTTTTCTTGTAATTATAACATCCTTCTCTCTCTCTCTCCTTTACCCATTCATCTGTTACATCCTGACTACTCTTAAATAAGTAGTCACGAACGTAATGATAAGTGTAGTGGCAAAGCTCTAATATTCAAAACTAGTTAGTACGCGCCTAACACTCTCGCTGTGTTAGTTAATAAATATTTAAACCTTACCTTGTTGTGCTTTAAACAGGTTGATTTATAAATGAAATAATGTTACTGCTTTGCTTTAGATAACGGAAACTGTTTATTTCTTTATTCTTATAATCGTATTTGTACTTGTCGTTATGATAATGTATTAGACTCTTTAATTTTTAGTTTGTACTTGTCACCAATTGTCGGACTGGCGTGCGGTACGGAGCTCTAATTTTGAACTGACTGCTAAAGTGCGCACAAAACCTTTTAAAAATTTAGTATGACACAATATGTTTATGGAGATTTATAAACATTATATCTTAAGAGTATCGAAATTGTAGACATAAAAAGTGGCGCTTGCTTGTTACGTCACGGAACGCTGAGTGTACATTTTGGCTGTGTCAGCGCTCATTGACACATTTACACGTTTCGACAGCATTTTTGCGAACGTAATAAGAGTTTGAATTATGATTCTTTAAAACAATGAGACATCAATGTGTCCTACTTACAATTGAAAATGAAACATCAAAAGTTACGTTATAGACGTAACACATCATCGCACGCTTACAGACGAGCCGTACATGCACGCATAAAGTCGGCTCGTCCGCGGATGCGGCCGCTAATATACGCGTATAAGCGGCCAGCGCGACAGGGTTCTGCTCTACTATACCGAGTGGCAAGAGACGTACCACAGTGAATTCAAAGTTGGCGGAAGTGCTGCTGTACCTATCGAGTTTCGAAAGGGACTTCCGCAGCGAAGCGATTACTCCGTGGATAGGGGAAAGAAAAAATTACTGATTCTCGACGACTTGATGCGAGAATCATCGAACGATATAGTTCTGGATTTGTTCTCGCGTTCGTCTCATCATTTGAATTTGTCGGTCTTCCTGGTGACGCAGAATATTTTTCACCAGGGAAAGTCTCAGCGCGACATAAGTTTGAATTCAAAGTATCTTGTTATATTTAAAAATCCTCGCGACAGAGCTCAGATTCGGCATCTCGCGCGACAAATTTATCCGGAAGATCCGAGGTTTCTGCAGGAGGCATACATAGACGCTACGCGCGGACCTCACTCGTATCTTTTTCTCGATCTAACTCAAGCGGCCGTGAACGAGTATAGGGTTCGCACGTGTATATTCCCAAGCGACGATATTCAGTACGCCTATGTGCCGAAATTCGGTAAAAAGTGAAAATACAAAATAGGCGTGCAGAGCTCTCGGCATAGACAGTAGGCGAGAAGCTATGGCGCCAACAACATCGAGGAAGAAGAAACAGGCTGGCTGTTGTATACCAGTCGTGGCTACGCTCGACACAAAGCATTTCAACAGAAAACGAGTAGCTGTACTGAACGCTCTTTGTCACACGGACGGCCAACAACGCACAACCGACAAGAGACTCGTGCGTTGCATATGCGAGTGCGCTTTGAATATCTTGCAAGGTCTGATCAAAATCAAAGATTCGTAGAAACGGCGACTCAAAAAGCACATAAACGTGCTGAGAAAATTGACTATTTGCAATAATAAGAAATCTGTCAGCGATTGGCAGAAGAAGAAACGAGTTCTCGTACAGCACGGTGGTGCTTTTTTGACGCTTCTACTCGCACCTATTATCGGGGCTCTTGTCTCAAAGTTATTCAATTCAAAGTCAGCAGCAACGGAAGGCTAAAATAAATCGTGCGAGAAAAATGATTATCGTGCCCGAAGATATGTTTTCGCGCATGCAAAACGTTCAGCCAGCAGCAGCAGCAGCACAACCGCCAAACGAGTCATGTCAAAACTCTGTTCAAACGTGCGGCGACAATCTCTCGAGACTCGACTCCGAGATGCACACGATTCTACATTCGAATAAATTTATAGATGAGCGTGAAAAATGTCAAAACTATTTACAAGTACTGCGGCGATATCTGTTTTTCAAAGATTCCGAACGTCACGCTGAACACGATTACGAGAATGACGTCGACGAAATAGAGGCCACGTCGGCACCAATGACTGAAGAAATTATACTCGACAGCGTGCCCAAGAGTTACGCTCAAAAAACGCACCTTCTGCTGAAACACTGGAAAACCGTTGCCGGCGATCGTCCCAAGTGGGATAGCACTGGCAGAGTCAGTATAGACGGTCGGCCCATACAAGATTCCAACATTATAGAACTGATTAGCGACGTTGTCGCACGCAGGAAAAAAACACTGGATCAGTCGGAAGTGCCCATCAGTCGTTTACCTTTCTCCAAATTTATCAAGACAGTCGACACACCGATAAAGCTGATTGGAAACCCGGAAATAGTGAAAATTGGTAAAAATTTGACAGAGCCGAATAATACAGCGAAACGACGACTGCCTAGTAAAGAGAGCATCGACGCGTTGATGGAAATACACAACGCTAGCAATAGCAGCAGCAGCAGCAGCGAATCACTGGCATCGCCTGCTTTGACGAGAAATCGAGCAAAGAACAAGTGGCTACGTCTCGCAAACTTTTAAGCATAGCGTCGTACGAGCAGCAATACTACGATGTATCGCACGAGGCTGGTTACGCGGGTGCGCGCAATCTCGTACGTGTAAATCGAAAAGGCAAATTATTTAGCGCGGCTGACACGCGGGAGAAAGAACGCATATACGAGTGGCTTAGTAATCAAGACGCCTATACTCTTCACAGACCCGTTAAGCGTAAATTTCCGCGATTAAGTTACAACGTGAGCAACATTGACGACGTATGGGAGTGCGATTTGCTTCAATTAACCACGATCAAAGAGCACAACGACGGATACTGTTACCTACTCGTAGTGGTGGATGTATTGAGTAAACACGCGTGGCTGGAGCCTCTACGCGATAAAACTACAGCCGGACGAATACTCGAACGCAGCAACGGTCGCGTCCCGCGACTCTTCAATCCGACAAGGGTAAGGAGTTTGTAGGCTCGACGTTTCAGGAATTTTTGAAAAAACGTGACATCAAATTCCGTACAGTTCGAAACCCCGATATCAAAGCGGCTGTGATGGAAAGACTAAACCGTACTATGCGCTAACGAATGTGGAGATACTTTTCGCACAATAACACGCAACGTTACATCGACGTGGTGCAGAAAAACATCGAGGCTTACAATCATACGCAACACAGCGGTACAAAGATGCAAAAGTGCGCGAAAATTTAGCGAAAAGAGCTCGTCTGCAATCGACTTACAAGAATCGCGAAAAGATGGCGTCAGGTGTAATCAATAAATACAAGCCCGGATCTTACGTACGCATTAGTCGCACGAAAAATACTTTCGAGAAGGGATACGAAAAAAATTTTAGCGAGGAAGTTTTCAAGATTAAGCGCATATCCAACAGACAGCAATTACCAACGTTTATCCTGGAAGATTTGAACGGTGAGGAGATTGACAGCTTTTTCTATCTCGAGGAGCTCGCTCATGTTGGCACGAAACGCATGTCGGACGCTGCTGAGCAATTCAAAATAGAACGCGCAATTCGTACAAAGGGTCGTGGCTCCAAGAAGCAGCTACTCGTCAAGTGGGCTGGCTATCCGGATAAATTCAACTCGTGGATCAAAGCCTCTGAAATACAAAAGATTAAAAAATGGACCAGAACGATTTTTACCTAGTTCTGCCTAGCAACAGCAGTATGACGTACTACAACGAAAACACCACCAGCTGCTTTACAACGCAGCTCTCGCGCGAGCTTAGACTCAGCGGGAATTGGTCCGTTGCGCTCGTCGAAATTCACGTGCCGAGCACTGTCGTGCACATTCAAGAATCGGACGACTATTACAGTCGGAAAAGGCAAAGCTGGAAACGCATTTTTTTCCGCACGGTATTTACGACAAGATCGAGCAACTAACCAACGAAATAAATAAATCAGCCGCCTTTCACGATCATCTGCGTCTCGAAGTTGCACCCTTTCAAAAGGGCTACTACATGTTACAGAGCAAGTGTGCCTGCGATGATCAGCATCAGACAACGTTTAACGAAAAAATTTGCCGTATTTTCGGTTTCGAAGATTCCGAGACTCGGTGAAAAAACGTCACCTTTGTCACATCGTCAATGGGCAGTGTAGTCGCGCTAGGAAACAGACCAGCATCGCTTTCCCCAGCTATACCCGATCAGCTCTACGTGTACACGGATGTATGCGATCCACACACTGTCGGCGACACTCAAGCTGCTCTACTGCGTATAGTTTCCGTGGACAGTGCAAAGTACAAATTCGGCAGTAATATCGTGAGACATTTTGCACCTGCTCATTATATTCCGCTTTTACATCACAGTTTTCGCTCGATCGTCATAGATATAAGGGATCAGCACGGAGTGCGAATACCATTCGAATATGGAACGCTGACGGTTACGCTTCACTTTAAACGTAATCGCTAGAGAGAGAGAGAGAGAGAGAGAGAGAGAGAGAGAGAGAGAGAGAGA
>QLSS01000171.1:226197-240121 GCA_024372645.1 Trichomalopsis sarcophagae | reverse complement strand
GAGAGAGAGAGAGAGAGAGAGAGAGAGAGAGAGAGAGAGAGAGAGAGCAACGCTATGTCACGATGAGTCACTACATACGCTACTACGACGAGCAAGTAGGCGGTGGAGGAGTGAGACACGTCTATTCCGGTTCAACGTATCAGCGCGGACGAGGTGTAGGTGCATGGCTCGGAGGTTTATTTCGCAAAATTCTTCCGTACATCGCTTCCGGTGCCAGAGCTGTGGGCAAAGAGGCTGTACGCACAGGCATCAACGTGTTGGACGACGTTGCAAACAACGGCTCGAATTTCAAGGAGGCGTTCAAATATCGTACTAAAGAGTCTGGACAAAAATTGAAGAGAAAAGCCGGTGAAAAGATAGCAGAAATGATGAAAGGTTCTGGTTATAAATCACGCGCAATGCACCGAAGGCGTCAGTTGAGAAAGACGCGTACATCGAGTACAACCGGCTCTAGCAAAAAACGCAAACAACATACGTCAGGACGGAAGAAGAGAGTCACGCGAAAAACGAAGAAGAGGTCTAAAAAGAGAAATTCTCAGCAGCAGAGTTTGAGAAGTGTTACGGATATTTTTGGTCCTAGGCGTATTTAGTTTGGGGTAAAAATGGCATTTTTACATTCTCACTCGACGGAATGCATGTCCAGCGAGCTGGATCTTTTCACGCTACCAGCCACTCAAACGTCAATTGAAAGCAGCAGCTTTCTGCATTATAAGCCTGTGTCGTCTCTTAGCGACGATGTCGACGCACCATTGGAATTCGTTGTGCCGGCAGGTAGCGAGCATTACTTTGATCTGGCTCACACTATGCTTCATGTTCAAGCTAAAATCGTACCCGCTGACAAGGCTACCGCAACGACCGAAGACCTTAAAGTCAGACAGATCAACAATTTCATGCTTTCAATGTTCAATCAGATTGACGTTTTTTTCAATCAGAAAATTGTTTCGCCCCTAATAACGCCTATCCTTACAGAGCGTACATCGAGACGCTTCTCAACTACACTCCGGCTGCTAAGAGTCACTTCTTACAGCGAGTCTGTGGTACGACGACACGAGCGGCGGTTTCGATTCACCAGCTAATGCGGTAAGCACTGCCACAGCACCTATTATCGTGAACAAAGGGCTGGAAAATCGCAAATATTTTACACAGAATCGATGATACTTTGACATGATTGGACATTTGCATCACGACCTCTTTAATCAGGATAAAATGCTGATTAATAGTGTAGAAATGCGCGTACGTCTAGTGAGAAGTAAGGATGCTTTTTGTCTGATGGACGCGACAGCCGATGGAAAATTCAAACTCAGCATCAAAGAAGCTACACTCATAGTTCGCAGAGTAAAAATCAGTCCTGGAGTTTTACTGGCTCATGCGCAAGCGTTATCGAAAACCACGGCTAAATATCCCATAACGAGAATCGAAGTTAAGTCGTTTACTCTTCACTCGGGAATATTGGGCGATTCGATCGACAACGTTATACACTGTCAGCTGCCGAAAAGAATAATCTTGGGCTTTGTGGAAAACAAAGCATTCAACGGAAACCGCGCTTTAAACCATTTTAATTTTCAACACTTCTCTATAAATTATATTTCTCTCTACGTCGACGGTGTACAAATTCCAAGCAAACCTTTGCAGCCACGTATTACGGGTCTCGACAAACTCTACATTGACGCTTTTCAAACACTTTACACGGGCACAGGCATGCATTTTCTCAACGAAGGCTTTGGCATCAATCAAATATTAGAAAGGCATCTTTTTGACGGCCTCACTGCTATCAACTGTATCGTTTACGCAGAGTACGACAACGTTTTGGAAATCGACTCTAACCGCCAAATCATAACGGATTTTAGCGCTTGATGCGCACGCACACTCGATCGCAGCACCTCAAACAAATTTTTTTTTTTCAATTCGAGCTTCATAAGGCGTGCGCGCTGAAATTTAGAGTAGGCTTTGCGGCACCGTGTAGTAAAAAATCATACAGGTTACATATTATTACAGCGCAGAAAGGATCAGAGCTGACGCAAGGGCAATAAAAGCCAAACAGCAGGTATACGACAGGTAGACGGCGGCGGATGTGCGCGAGTATGGAGGGGGGAGAGGAGAACCGGGTCCGGTACAGCAGCGGCTGGAGCCACAGCGCCAGAGCTCAGAGGCTACTATAGTGTAAAAGCAGAGGGGGCGGGCTTGTATAGCGAGAGTCGAGCACGTGCGTTCTCCCTCGAGCTCGGGGCCGGTATGGAGTAGACAGCGAAAGAGAGAGAGAGAGAGAGAGAGAGAGAGAGAGAGACGTCGCGTCAGAGCTCAGGGGCTACTATAGTGTTACGTCGGAATGAACGCAACTCACCACTATAATTATTTTTATTGGAGTTCCTATCTGCTGTTGTTTATTATTTATTTAACTTTATAAAGAAATCCCTTTTGGCTACCGCAGATGCGGTCACTGCCTTCCGGGAAAGGGAGCCGGATAACGAAATCACTTAGACGGGGTTAATTTTTAATGAAACTAATATAATATATTTCACACGTGTTAGAAAAAGGAGAAAAGTACCTTGTAGTGTCTAAATTCGTACATGTGTGTGTGCGTGTGTATAGATGTGAACAGCAGGAGGTTGCAGCTGTGGATCCTTGTCGCTCCTACAGCCTGGCGTCGGTGGTTCAGTGCGGTCAAGCTGGTGCGCGTCTCGGATTTCTTCGGCTCGTTCCTCCTTCGAGCAGGTGCAGACAGATGGGCGCCTTGATGTGTCGTTTCTCCTCGTAGTGACGGGAGAGGATGGTATGTCTTATACAATTTTAACAGACTGGTAGAGATTTAATATTTACTGGTTCGGATTTATTGGTCTGGCGACTGGCAGCGATTCGGCTTGTAAAGCGACTTCAGGAAAACTGACGACGAGCACCCTTTTTCTCCCGGTCTTTATATACTGGAGAATCTGTAGCGTTGATTTCCCATATTAGGCCTAATATTCTCACGATTTTCCTCTCGACTTTGCGTGATCTCGTAAAAATTTTATTACTTTTAGTTTTTAGGAAAAGCGTCTTGTGACAGCTCTCCTGCTGCTTTTCGTCGCCTGCGTACTGTCATGTGTATCTTTTCTCGATTCGTTTGCGGGAGAGTGTGCTCGGCTGATGCTTGTTCTTCGCATAGTTATTTTGATTTCCGTCGCCTTTCGTGAAGAATATCGCGACTAGTTTAGTGACATCTTGTTGTTTCGTCGCCGTCATTTTTTTCTTGGCGTTAGCCATTCTTTCGGGTGATCTTCGTCTTAGAGCGCGTTTTGTCGCTACGCCTCTAATTCTATTTTTGTAGGAATACATTGTGGTGGGAAATGCTGCTTCTTGCGGCTGCTGCGATGACGATGCTCGCGAGTGTCTCACGTATTATGTGTTTTTCTCGTTTCGTGTAAAATTTGTGTGACCTACTTCAATTGGTGTCGTAGGCGCGTAATGGAATTGGGGATTCCATTACACCTCCCCGCCCGAAAAAGAACGGACGAGTGAAACTCGACGTTCGTAAAATGTGTGTGAGTGTATTTTATAAGTAATAATGGGTAATTCATTCTTCCGAACATCATTATTTATTTACATAATTTGTTGTGAGGTACTTTTCTTTAATACATAAATTTCGATGAAGATTTTTCTTTTCATAGTTTCTGGTGTGTACAGAAGTTTTTTTTTTTCATTGCACATTATTATATAATTACTAATAAAAGTTTTTACAATGATGGATATTTTCATATTTTACATATGTGATTAATGATTATATTTTTACAATAATGGATATTTTTCGTATTTTACATATGAGATTGATAGAAAAATGTTTACAATAATGGATAGAAAGGTTTTTATTTATCGTATGTGAAAAAAAAATTTTGTGTAGTGTGATAGGGATAGGCAGGTGTATGATTTATTTTTGTTTTTCAATTTGTATATGAATGATAGTTGACTGTAACATAAAGAATGTTGATTAGTAAATGCATGTTTTTGTTGGAGTTAGCATTGTTTAAGAATACTTTTCTCCTTTTATTTTACAAGTTATATTTTTAATTGATTTTGTGCAATAAAATTCCACCCCACCAGAAAAAGAATGTTGAAAATAAAATTTCAACATTCCTCACGGTGTACAGGAGATCCTATCATGCACTTTCGTCGGTTTCGAATTTTTATTACTTTCTTTCCCAAGCTCCTCTTTCTTAAGGACATGTGTTTCTCCCTACTTCTTTCCTAGTTTGAAGTATTCGATTTCCCTGATTTTCTTGGCTCGTCCGCGTGACGCAGTCTGATTCGGCATCAGTCTGTCGGGGATTTTAGTGGTGTGCAGTTAGTTCGTTACAGTTTCTTTTGATTTTCAACGAAATGTGTGAGGTAAATTAAAGTTTTTGTATTGTTTATTATTTTATATTATGCTTTATCGCGTGTTAGTTCATGATTTGTTTATTGTTATTGATTTTTCTTTAGGTGGTTGATGTTATTAAACCGATTGAAGGGAGTGATTTACAGTGGGAGCCTTGTCATTACTAGGTTGGGCTGGATAATCAACGGTGTTATTGTCTCGTCTTGTATTATGTTCCTAGAGGGAGATATCGCTTTCTTTATTTATACTTGAACTCTTGACTCTTGATTTTGTTAGGCGTTTGTTTAGTGGATACACTTATTCATGCTTTTTATTTAATATTTTTGAAATGAGTACAAAAGACATGTGTGCGTAAATAAGTATGTGTGTATGCAGATTAAAATAACGCTTTTTTGTTTAGACCTCCTCAGGCTCTATATATGAAACTCGAAGTCTATTTGCATTTACTGTTTTAATCTTTTTATTTTTCATTCTGATTTTAACGTTTCGCTGGTTGTTAAAAACATCGACAACAGTATACGGCCCTTCATATTGGTCAGCCAATTTATATTGTTTTCCCCCTTTGAGTAACCAAACTTTATCGCCTATCCTAAATTCTTTTGGACTTATTTTTCTGTCATAATAATATTTTGAGCGGATTTTCGATTTCGTTCAAACGTTTACTAAGGTTTATGACGTAATCATTGTATGTGGGAATGATATCTTCCGGTTCGAGTGGCTCATTCGAAGGAACGCGGGCTAAACGTACGAAAACTAATTCGTATGGCGTAAACTGATGACCTTCGTGAGGCACGGTATTGTAACAGAAAGTAGCTAATTCTAAGCATTCGTCCCAAGTTTCCTTGTCTAAGGCCGTTATAATATATTAGGTCAATGAGTGATGTGATTTTTCTAAGTATCCGTTAGATTGAGGATGATACGCAGTTGTTTTTACTTGTTTAATACGAAATTTCTTTGTTACTCGTCTCATTAAATTTGATATGAAATTACTACCTTGATCTGTGAGAATCGTAAGAGGTGCGCTAAAAATATAAATAAAACGTTTTATTAACGCATCGGCGACAGATTCTGCGGTGGCATCCTTGATAGGTATCGCGAGGCAATATTTTGAAAAAGTTACATTGAATTGTTAATATATTATTATAGCCATTTTTGGACACGGGGAAAGGTCCGACTATATCGAGACTAATTTTCTCCATGGGTGATTGCGGCGTGTCCGTAATTTGCATAGGTTGTTTGGTTTTGACTCGAACTAGTTTTTTTAATTGACATGTGAGGCATTTACGTATGAAATTTTGTACAGCTTCTTGAATATTTTCCCAATAATATCTTTGTTTAATCCATTTAAAAGTTTTATTGACTCCCTTGTGCCCTCTTATGGCTGTATCGTGTAATTCTTCCATGATTCTAGCTCTATCTCTTTCAGCTATATATTTAATTATTCCCAAGCAAATTATAATTTTTACTGGTATTCCCTTCAATATGTGTCTTAATTTAATTAAGACACATAATACGTTTTCAATATCCTTGCTCTTAGCGATGCTAATCGAACAAATATTCTCTTTTTCAATCAATGTCTTTAAAACCTTGAATGCAATGGTTACATTATTGAGAATCTCAGTAGTGCTTAAGGCTTGTTTGCCGCGTGTAATGATAGCGAAATGTAGTTTATTATTTCTATTCGTGATTTTAATTTTTCCGGCTTCTAACTCGGAAAATCTGGGTAATTCATTACGCGTGTGCAACTGTCGGGCTCCTTCGTCACTCGGCGTTCCGTCCGAAGTTATAAAATAAATGTAATTATCTTTTCGCATAAATTTCTTTACATTCGACAAATATCTTTCCATATTTTCTTTCTTTATTTATAACAGGTTCAACGTTTTCTTTTTCTATATTTGACTCTATTGGGAATTTTAATTGGTTACTTTGCGAATTTTCTAAGTCAATGTCTGGCTCATTGGTCGTGTCGACTTTTTCGGCGTTATAGTTTTCAGGCACATCGTTTTTTTTGGTTTTTATCACGAGGAATTTTAGCGCGTTTTGGTCGGTTTTCTCTATAGTTCGGTATTTGTATTTTTCCCGTTCTGGCACGTGGCTCTACTACTAGTACAGATTGCTCCTGCTGTGTCTCTTCAGACCGCTCGACGGGGTTTCTCGAGAGAGCATCTGCATTCACATTAGCTTTCCCGCATTTGTACACGATATCGTAGTCGTAAGCGTTTAATTTAATTCTCCAGCGACTTACCTTTGACGTTAAATCTCTTCTTGTTGTGTTAACGTTGAGGACGGAACTTTATTTTTCAACTATGAGTGCATAAATGAGTTGTACTTTAAATTCAGTTTGGTCCCGAATCCAGAAATTCAATATGGCGGCTAGAAAATGGTGCCTGAATCGCAAAATTTTGCCCAAACTTTCACGAATTTTGTTCTCGAATATAATGCATTCGACGAAAAAATCAATAAGAATAAAAAGTGCTTAGAATCAATCAAGGAATATGTTTAATTTTTTTCACTGAGTTTTGAGCAACTTTTTTATTTTTGCCAATTGGCAATTTATGACAAATTGGAAAATTTCATCGAATCGTCTCCAAAAAATTCAGATATACTTCTTGGTCAATTCTAAGTACTTTTTATTCTCTAACTTTTTCTTATATAACGCTTTATTTTTGAGTAAAAAATCAAAAACCTTAAAATTCTTAAGATTTTTTGAAATTCAAAAAAAAAATCAAAAACTTTAAAATTTTTTGTTCCATAGGCACTTTTTGGTCAATTATGAGCAAATTTACTTCAAATTTGTGCCCGAACATCTGTCACATTCCAGATGATATGATTTTCGCATTGAAAAATTCTCATTTCTTAGCCTTTGATGTACAACGTTTCCCGACACTTACCGCGTGGAGGTGAATGAGTCAAAGCATCTTGTCTTTTTTTATCTTTTTATTTATTTTTTTTTTCGCTTTATATTAGGGTTTTATTTATGTTTTTGATTTTGTATAGTTTTATAATTTTTATTTTTTTTTAGGAACTGTTATGATTTTTTATAAAACACGTTTTACAATAAAAATTATTGCATTTTTTGCAAAATTTGTTTGTCCTAATGACACATGGCTTGCAGCAGCAGAGCTTCTGTTGTTTGAGGGATACTGTTTCATGAATAATGTCATCAACTTTAGGTCTAGTCAGATAGTATTTCACAATATCCATCAGAAATTCTTTTGAACTTTTTTTGTGACTTGGATTAGCATAATTATAAAGTATTACTGCATTGGTGATAGCGGCCTGAAGTAATCTAATAAAAACCACCCACGTCCACTTTTTTGATCGAATGCATGGTATAACATCATTGCAATGGCCATCATGAACATCAACCCCTCCCATAAACCTATTATAAAGATGAAATGCATTAGGAAAAGGTATGTCTATTTTTGATTTTACTTCTTTGGAATATCTTTTCGAGGGTAACAGTGGTGTTACTCCAGATGCTGTAGAAATTATTGAAATCGGTTTAGAATCAATAATAGTAATTAAATTCATTCCGCTCTTCTGATCGTACTTTTTGGCGTATGTGCCTCTTGTTGATTTTTTATCAATATAATTTTTTTCTTTTATCCTATTTTCTCTAATTGTACCAGTGGAACGTAAACCCATTTTTCTTAAATGTACAAAAAGGTCTAAGCTTGTGAAGTAATTGTCCATGTATAGATGGTAAAGGCCTACTTTACGAAAAGTTAGCGTTGAAAAAAAATTGTCAAGTAAGTTCATTACTACCCGAGTTCCTAAAGCACATTTGGCTAATTTGTCCCCAATAGTTGAATTCTTCCCACAGTATAGATCACAATCTAATAAAAATCCATCTAATATACATAGACCCCAAAATTTCAGACCGAATCTAATTGGTTTGCCGCGAATAAACTGTTTCATACTAGTTCTAGCGTAGCATTTGGCCATCATTTCATCTACAGATATAGCGGTTTGAAAGTACCCGAACAATTTTATGTTTCTACGAAACAGATTCATGACTTGACGAACTCGCCAAGCTTT
Organism: Trichomalopsis sarcophagae; assembly: GCA_024372645.1. NCBI lineage: Eukaryota > Metazoa > Arthropoda > Insecta > Hymenoptera > Pteromalidae > Trichomalopsis > Trichomalopsis sarcophagae. Next base: position 231,732 of record QLSS01000171.1, on the reverse strand, counting down.
ATCATTACAATCTTCATCCCCTGGTTTTGATAATTTCAACTTAGATTTTATATTTTCAAATGTACGGCGTCCCATAGCCGATTTCACTACATCACTAGATAAAAAGGGATCACTAGACCAATAATCTCTTTGACTTTTCCTTTTATTGAATGCTGAGAAAAGTATTATTCCTATAAATATATTCGAATCTGACATTGTTAGACTGCAATTATTCATCTTAGTTCGTTCTATAATATAATTTTTAATTTCTTTGCAAAAAAATGTCTCAAATAGGTCAACTGGACTCATATTTTTAATGTCTTTCTTATGACTATTAGATAATAATATTTCATTTTCAACTTTGCAGGAATAACTTTTTTCTCCGTCGATCCATTTATATATATATTCATTTTCCAATTTAGATTGATCATTCGTATATTTATTAGAAGTTTCTGCGTATGTACTCAGTAATAAGTTATCAATAGATTCAGAACCAGAATCTTCGTCACTCTGACCAGAACTGCCCGAATCATCTGGATTAGGTACCAAAATATTATGATCATCGTTATCATCAGAATAATCTTCTTCAAACTCTGATTGAGATCTTACATTTCTCCGGCTTTTTGGAGCCATTACAATTTTAAAACTTGAAAAGCTAAATGCACAAGTAAAATATTAACGCTAATATTTAGAACACTAACAGTATAGTAGACAAAGAGTGAAAAAACTAAAGATTCTTTAAAATCGATGTATGAACATTCAATGATGATTCACTATTTTGAAATTCAGATAAAAACATTACAAAAGCTTTTGGCAAAATTCGGCAAATTGAATATAGTAATTAAATTCAGACTTTTTCGATTGAGAATTCAATATAGTTTATGAAACAATTCCAAAAGTTGCATAACTAAAATGTTTTAAGGTTTTTGATTTTTTACTCAAAAACAAAGTGTTATATAAGAAATAGTTAGAGAATAAAAAGTACTTAGAATTGACCAAGATATATATCTGAATTTTTTCGAGACGATTCGATGAAATTTTCCAATTTGTCATAAATTGCTAATTGGCAAAAATAAAAAAGTTGCTCAAAACTTATTGAAAAAATTTAGACATATTCCTTGATTGATTCTAAGCACTTTTTATTCTTATTGATTTTTTCGTCGAATGCATTATATTTGAAAAAAAAATTCGTGAAAGTTTGGGCAAAATTTTGCGCTTCAGGCGCCATTTTCTAACCGCCATATTGAATTTCTGGATTCGGGACCAAACTGAATTTAAAGTACAACTCATTTATTCACTCATAGTTGAAAAATAAAGTTCCGTCCTCAACGTTAACACAACAAGAAATTGGATTAAAAAAAAAAGTACCGAAATTTTGCATTTTTTTTAAACGTCGCCATATTGGATTTTTGAGTGAAAACTTCTCAATTCTGATCCCAGAAATGGAAAGCAGAGAAAAAAATACTTAAGAAAAAGTATGTTTGCTTTGAATATATCCGTGGAGTATGTGATAGATTTACGGTTGAAAACAGAGTTACGATTTCTCTGTTCTGGACGTTAATGGGTTAAAGGTTTATTCCATACAAGTTCTACGTCTTTCTTGAGTAAGTTACTCAAAGGTTTAGCAATGCCCGAAAAATTATGTACAAATCGGCGATAATAAGCTGCTAGTCTCAAAAATTCGCGAATATTTTTCTGAGTTTTAGGTAATGAAAAATTTCGTACTGCTTCTAATTTCTTAGGATCCGGTTTGACTCCTTCTTTAGATAACAAATGTCCCAAATAAATAACTTCTTTCTTTAAAAACTCGCATTTATCCGGTTGCAATTTTAAATTAGCTTCGCGTAATCTTTTCAAAAATTTCTCGAATTTAATATTATGTTCCTCGATAGTTTTCCCGTATATAACAGCATCTTCTAAAAATAAAAATATCTCTTTACCTTGCATATCTTTAAAGATTTTATCAACACAACGCTGAAATATTGCTGGTGAGTTCGAAAGACCCATTGGCATTTTAGTAAATTTATACAAATCGTTCGAAGAGCAAAAGGCCGTTTTTTGTCTATCAGCTTCATGCAACGGAATTTGGAAAAATCCCTGAGCTGAATCAAACACCGAAAAATATTCTGCTCCACCTACTTGATCGATAATATCTAATATATTCGGTAACGGATATTTGTCTTTTATAGTTATATCATTTAGTTTTCGAAAATCCACAACTACTCGATATCGTTTATTGTCTTTACTGTCCGGAGATTTTGTTACTAAAAATACAGGCGATGAATAATTAGAATTAGAAGGCTGAATTACACCTCCCTCAAGCATTTCTTGTATTTGATTATCGAGTTCCTATTTAAGAGGGTGAGGAAATCTATAAGGTTTAGTACAAATAGGCACATCACTATCAGTTAGTATTCGATGTTTAATAAAATTAGTAGTCCTCAACTTTTCCCCTTTTAAATGAAAGCAATCGGCATATTCCTCTATGAGGCATTCGATTGGCTGGCGCAGTTCGGTTTCTAAATGAGTATATCTTAGCAATGATTTCAAACGATCTATTCTTGGCATTCCGGCATTTTCAGCTTCCGTGATTTGGAAAATGGGAATTGTCGTCGCGTTATCTGGCATTCCGTTGGCAAAATAATCTTTATCTGAAATTTCCATATAATTGTAACATAAGTCATTCATGTGACTATTTTTGATATAATTTTCAACAAAATGACAATTATTTAATCTACATTCTTGTTTATTTGCTTTTCTGTTTCATTTTTGCTAAGTCGCCAGACCAATCATAATACGTTTTTGCTGAACCGTACATGTTTTCAAAGAATTCTATAACCTCGTTTACCGATGAAAAAGTCTGCCCGCGGGTGCTATTTAGTGCATCTCCATATAAGCGCATTCGGATAAATTTGGCTAGTTCTCCTGCAAGTGTATTGGGTAGCAATTCTTCAGCTTCCCTACACCCATCGAGAAATACATTTTGTCCGTTAAATCGCGGAATTAAATCCAACACGTTGGATATGGACATTCCACGGACTTGAATCGTCTCGGCCATTTTTGTTGGTTTCCTATCCGTCTTTGACTTGTTTTAGGGTGATTCTATTTTTAGTGCGTTAAAGCTCTTATCGATGGATAAAAAGAGTTCGCTTCTATCGGTTGAGTGGCGAGGGGATATCTCAATTTTCAGATTTTCGGGGCGAGCTGTTCCTACCGCGAAGTTACTAAGTCTGTCTCTCACAAGTTTAATCGCTTGAAAAAATCCAAAATCTTGATTATTTAGTGTTTTGTCGATTTCTGCTGCGTTATCTTTGTCGTTGAAAAATGCGTCTAATAATTCGGGTTTTATTTCGATGCTTAAGTGTTTGATATTATCGATTATAATTTGATTTTCGGGTGTTCTTTCCTTTATGTTTAAAGTTCCGAAAATAGAAGTTACGCTTTCCTTGGGGACAGTTCCTCTCGCAATAGGTGTACTAGTACCAATGCACGAAACTTCGCCTTCGTTGTTTTGTTGATTAAATGCGGATGGTTTTAAGATTAAGGGTTTTTTGTAGGTGACCATCTCGTTATTTTCCTCGTTTACTTCGGAAATAGAGAGGTCTTGATCGCTATCGTCCAAAATGTTATGATTTTTTTGTACGCGGTATTGATAGTATTGAAGTTTATTTTTAGGTAGATCTGAAGTTTTATTCCCGTCAATATTGAATTTTGTATATGATTTCTCGATTTCTTTTGTTATTACTTCGACTTCCTGAATTAATTTTGTCGTTTCGGGGCTATTATTTTCAATTGCATATTTTAGTTTATTTTCTTTTTCTCGTAATTTGGTTAGAAGGGAGTCGTTAGTATCAAAATGATATTTAGTGCTAGGTTTTGTGTTCATAAATTCATCGTGTGTCATGATAGGAACTCATTACAAGTGATTTCGTTTCCGCGTTTCCCGGCCGCTATGCACCATTTTAAAATTAATATAAATATATTAATGTGTTACGTCGGAATGAACGCAACTCACCACTATAATTATTTTTATTCGAGTTCCTATCTGCTGTTGTTTATTATTTATTTAACTTTATAAAGAAATCCCTTTTGGCTACCGCAGATGCGGTCACTGCCTTCCGGGAAAGGGAGCCGGATAACGAAATCACTTAGACGGGGTTAATTTTTAAAGAAACTAATATAATATATTTCACACGTGTTAGAAAAAGGAGAAATGTACCTTGTAGTGTCTAAATTCGTAAATGTGTGTGTGCGTGTGTATAGATGTGAACAGCAGGAGGTTGCATCTGTGGATCCTTGTCGCTCCTAGAGCCTAGCGTCGGTGGTTCAGTGCGGTCAAGCTGGTGTGCGTCTCGGATTTCTTCGACTCGTTCCTCCTTCGAGCAGGTGCAGACAGTTAGGCGCCTTGATGTATCGTTTCTCCTCGTAGTGCCGGGAGAGGATGGTATGTCTTAGTGATCGCGGCACTTATACAATTTTAACAGACTGGTAGCGATTCGATATTTACTGGTTCGGATTTATTGGTCTGGCGACTGGCAGCGATTCAGCTTGTAAAGCGACTTCAGGAAAACTGACGACGAGCACCCTTTTGCTCCCGGTCTTTACATACTGGAGAATCTGTAGCGTTGATTTCCCATATTAGGAGTGCCTAATATTCTCACGACTTTCCTCTCGACTTCGCGTGATCTCGTAAAAATTTTATTACTTTCAGTTTTTAGGAAAAGCGTCTTGTGACAGCTCTCCTGCTGCTTTTCGTCGCCTGCGTACTGTCATGTGTATCTTTTCTCGATTCGTTTGCGGGAGAGCGTGCTCGGCTGATGCTTGTTCTTCGCATAGCTATTTTGATTTCCGTCGCTTTTCGTGAAGACTATTGCGACTAGTTTAGTGACATCTTTTTGTTTCATCGCCGTCATTTTTTTCTTGGCGTTAGCCATTCTTTCGGGTGATCTTCGTCTTAGACCGCGTTTTGTCGCTACGCCTCTAATTCTATTTTTGTAGGAATACGTTGTGGTGGGAAATGCTGCTTCTTGCGGCTGCTGCGATGACGATTCTCGCGAGTGTCTCACGTATGTGTTTTTCTCGTTTCGTGTAAAATTTGTGTGACCTACTTCAATTGGCGTCGTAGGCGCGTAATGGAATCGGGGATTCCATTACAATAGTGTAAAAGGAGAGGGGACGGGCTGGAATAGCGAGAGTCGCGCACGTGCGTTCTCGAGCTCGTTGCCGGTATGGAGTAGATAGCGAAAGAGAAAGAGAAAGAGTCGCGCTCGGGTCTGCTTGGGTAAAAGGTTGGTATCGTATGTGTGATATAGCTTTTGTTTAAAAATTATTTATAATTATTTATAAATAAACAAAAGTTACCCATCGATGACAGACTGTTTATGACAGAGTAGCGGTCGTAAATTATGTTAATCTGATGGCATCGTATGCGTGATATAGCTTTTGTTAACTAATTATTTATAATTATTTATAAATAAACAAAGTAGTTCACCCATCGATGACACACTCTTACAGTAGCGGTCGTAAATCATGTTTATTGACCTTATCAGCTACTGT
>QLSS01000171.1:190225-204905 GCA_024372645.1 Trichomalopsis sarcophagae | reverse complement strand
CTCTCTCTCTCTCTCTCTCTCTCTCTCTCTCTCTCTCTCTCTCTCTTATACGCTATAGTCGCATTTGTAGATACTCTCTCACATACACACTTACGATAAATGCATGTATCTTTATAGCAGATGCATTACTCTCGTACTTTCGTTTACGAAGTGCGCAGATACATGCTCATCATTATCGTTATCAACCATATAGATCGTAGCTCCCTGGGTTACTACCCAATTCTCATAAATCTTTATTCTTACACATTCATCCATATCATTTCCACGCACCGCCAAGACCTTCAACTCTTTGTTTTACCACCCTGCTTTCACGCAGAGTTCTCAATGCTTTAATACTTGAAAAAATATATTAAATACATAGCGTCGTTATCGTTTTATATATATTGAAGTATTTTAATTATTATATGTTACAAACTGATTTTTGAGAACCAAAAGCACCGTTTGCCACGGTAAAAAGTTGCGTTTTGAAAATGTATACAACTTCCACATTTACCATATTCATATAAAATGTAAATTCGCAAAGTTTTATGGCAAATAATTGGGGTTTAAGCTAAATAATAGCTTCCGAACGTTATGCAGACTGTTTAATCTACATTCAGCGATAATTTATTCACCGCCAGCCAGATATCAATGATCAATAGGAATTTATTTATGGTACTTTGCGCCTCTAACCAAGTCTCTCCAGTGGCTATTATGGCAGTATCATCAGCATAAGACAGAATAGTGTCTAGGGGTATCTCCTTCAAGATATCATTAATATATAATATAAATAGTAGTGGCCCCAGGATAGTACCCTGAGGGGCACCTGTATATATCAACAAAAAATCACGAATACTATCTTTAATTTTAACTGTCTGGTATCTATTATCAAGATAGCTTGAAAAAAGATTCGAAGCCTGAGCCCTAATGCCTATAAAATAAAGTTTCTTAAGTAGTAATTTAGGATCGACCGTATCAAAAGCCTTAGCCAGATCAAGAAAAGTTACAATTGTTAGTATATTCCTATTAAAATTATTATACAGTACTTCAGTAATATAATTTAACGTATCCTCGGGGCCAATATTTTTCCGAAATCCAAATTGATGCTTGAATAAAATATTATTTTTATGGACAAATTCATACAACCCATTGTGTATTATTGTTTCAAAAATGTTCACAATGTTAGATATGAGTGAAATTGGCCTGTAATTATTGATGCTATGCTTCTCACCTGCTTTATATACTGGTACGATTTTAGCTTTTTTCAATGCATCCTGCCAAATCGCATTTTAAATGTACATATTGAAAATATGTGTTAATGGTACAACGATACAACATCCAAGAACTTTTAAGGACTTACTATTTATTGTATCAACACCACCGGTTTTTAGCTTTCGGTTGTTAATTATATGTATTACCTCACTCGTACTTGTAGGTTTAAGAAATATTGAATTAGGATTTGTATCTGGGTGTTTAAATTCGGCATTATTTAGTTTCACTATATCGCCAGACGATTTGCGGCCAATATCACAAATAAATTTGTTCATTCTTTTTGCTATCTCTACTTATACTATTAGTAATTTTATCAAGTGGCGCAGTAGCACCACGAAGGTGAGTTTGAGAAGCAGACGAAGCCGCGGTGCCCGTGATACTATTTACTTCTATATTGGTATTCACATTTTTCATTATACGGAAAAAAAAAATACTTATCATTACTGTTGGTAAGGTTTTTTAGAATGTTTTCTGAGCTAAACTATGATTTCCAACAAAAATATTAGTGAAAAGGCTGCTTATCTTTATAATATGTGAGTGTATAATCAACAAATGCTAAAATCACGTTTTTCTTCTTCAGCCCGAAATGTAAAAGGACCGTTAAGTTAGCCGCAAGAAGTGTTAGGACCGTGAAGTTGGCCGCAAAGCTATACACAGATGGAAATTGCTTTCTCAAGAAAATATAATACTTAATATATTATGATATTTAGAATTAAGAGGTTGCCGGTGCATACTCTGCGCCCCGGAGCTGTAACAGTAACTACCTTGCCAGGGTAGCTGATAACAAGGTTCAGAATGTTTTCAGTGTCTTGGTATAAAAATCATTCAAGTACTATGACCAGGTGTACAGGATGGCCGATGACGAGGTCTAGGAGGCGTGCTCCGTGGTTTTTGGTGTCTAGGTGTAAAAATCATTCAAGGGCCGTGTCTAGGTGTACAGGGTGGCCGAAGATGAGGTCTAGGTGGAGAGCTCCGTGGTATTTGGTGTCTAGGTGTAGAAATAATCTGAGGGTGGTGTATATCAGAACAATCAGTGATTTCATGTAAGTGATAAAAATGTTACAAAAAAGCTGTGGTCGAAAGGTGCTAAAGATGCATATATTTTATTTGTACTACGTTGAATATGAAATACTGAAAAAAATTCACTAAAAAGGATTGAAATCTCTAAAAAAAATTAACTTCTAAAAAAGTAAAAGGTTAGGCAAATTTGATATATTCCGCAACGAAATTACAGATAGAAAAGAACTGATAGCGGTGCTTTGCTTTTTTCTTGTAAAATATCGTTGACTTTCGACGGGCGTACATCTACGCGACTGTGTGCCAATTTCGGATAATCTGAAAATCAGTAGAGCACAAGAACTCTTAAGCTGCTTCTCCAAAAGAACTTCTCTGGCGGTGAATCGTTTATTTTTTATAAAATATCGTTGATTTTCGACGGGCGATAGCTTTACGCGACTTTTTGCCGATTAGGCATAGTCTGAAAATCAGTAGAGCATAAAAACTTTTAAGCTGCTTATCCAAAAGCACTTCAAAGTAGAAAGTCCTGCACGTAGTCCCGCAGAAAGTCTGGCAGATAGTCCCGCAGAAAGTATGGCAAAATTTGGCTGTTTTATTTATTATAAAATCAAGTTGCTCTGCAACGGACGTCGCTTTATGCGATTTTACGCCGATTTTGGATAGTCTGAAAATCAGTAGAACACGAAAATTTTTAAGCTGCTACTTTCGACGGGTGTAGCTGTACGCGACTGTACGCTGATTTGCAACGTCAGTTCGTGCTCAGCTGATTGAAAATCGGCTGAGCACGAGTATATTTTTCTGAAAGCTCAGAGACATTAACTTTGCTTGTTTACCGAAGAAATGCTTGTGTTATAGAGTTCTATATTATCATTGTTAGCAGGAGATAATTAGCGATATTCAAATATCAGCTAGTAAATCATCGACCTACTGATAACCTGCAAATTATTAGCATGCATCTCGAATGGTACTGTGTTACATGCACGTTCGATATTTAAAATTGTTAAATTTTCTTAATAAAAGTTTTAGCGCAAGCCGATCATAAGTCGTCGCGGCAATGTTAGTTGCGTTGGTTTAGAATCACCGCCGCTCCCCCTTACCTCGCCGCAGCCGTTGCCAATGAGCCTGAGACTGTAGCAAAGACAAATTAGTAAAAAGCGAAAATGCATGGTAAACTAATTTGACTGTTTACAATGTTGAATGCGCAATGAGAAATTTTGATGAGACGCTTGTAGATAAAATGGATGAAGTATTCAAAAATAAAAATACACATTTAGCTTCAGAAGATATTTATATCATTCTATACGAATTTATTCATTCACATATACGTATAGGTGATTCTCTGTGAAATCGAAGGTGAAAATTTTAATTTTCGCCCAAACTGTATATATATGTTCTATATGTTGTACCTGTCTCCCAAAAAAATTTCAGCGCGAATCCTTCATTTAGCTTCGACTTTTAGCTGGTCAAAGTTGAGGTTTCAAGCAATTTTTGCATTTTTTGCCAATTTTCAATGATTTATAGCTCATAAGAAATGCATTTTTAACTGAATTTACCCAAAAGACTTTTTTTGACAAATTTTTTAATAAAAATACTTTTAAAGTCTTATATATACGTTAAGGCTACCTTATTTACATTTTAAACCTTAAAATGTGAAAATCTGAATGTTCGATCCGGACTCCAAGAACCTCCATACAGCAAAAAAGTATCTTTTTATACTCGAAAAGTAGCTTTGAGGTTTTAGAATGATATAATGGCTAATAAGTGGTTTTATATGCAAATTTGGCACTTATAACCTAGTTCATTTCATATCTATCGGTACCAACAAAGTTACTCAGCTACCTAGCTTTAATTACAAGTAAAAAAGCAGTACACAACAAGTTAGTTAGACACTTCTGAGGCTGGGATTAGCTTGTAGCAACATATCATGATATAATTTTAATTACAAAGTGATGAAAATCAATGTTCAACTTTTGTACCTATGTCTATGAATTAGATTGTTCTATTCAATTACTATAAAAATAATCGTAAAGATGCCTACTGGAACTAGAAAAGTATCTACGTGTTTCTCAATATGGTACGGGACATACGTTTAGTGCAAAAAAAAGAATATCTATTAGTAATTTATGGATACGCAATAATCTAGTATTGATATTAAAACGTTTGAGTCATCATACATTTGTAAACTCTAAATACTATCTTGCAACACAAAAATTATTATTTTATACTAAAAAAAATAATTGGAGCAAAAAACATTGAAGTTTTTTTTTTAAATCAAGCTTTATTTGGGAATATTTCGCCTATTTTAGCTCAAAAAAATATTGAAGTTTGTATCGCTTATGTTGTGTACTGATATTATATCGTGATATATTGCTACGGACTAAGCCCAGCTCTTCAAGTAGTGAACTACTTGTTACTTACTGCTCTTTAACTACTCAAACTCAGCCGTGTTACTTTGTTCGTATCGATAGATTTACAATTTACTGGGTTATATGTGTCAAATTCGCGTATAAAACCACTTATCAGTCATTATATCATGTTTGTTTACTACATAACTTCTAGTAGAAGGTCGGGTCCATTCTAAAACCTTACAGCTTTTGACTGTAAGAAGGTTGTTCAACTCTGTCAGAATAATTGGTACCGCCTTTTTAAATTTTAATAAGTACTTAATTCCATGGTCCATTATCTTTGACAAGGCTTTTACCCTGTCAAAGGTTACTTTTTCAAACACTCGTGGAGGCATACGCACTTCTTTAAGCAAATACTCTCCAGAGTCTTTGCGTATCATCATCTGAACGTCCTCTAGCAATTCGCAATGCACGATCGGAGTAGTTGATCATAAATCTGATGCTGAAGCCATGAATAGTGATTCGCTGATCCAGCACATCCTCCTCGCTGTACGCCTAGGAGTATCGGTTGATCTTAGATGCAGATCTAGCTAACATGGCGGGCGTGCGGTTTCCTTCCGACAAGTGTCGCAGCTATTTCAACTGTCATAAATAAACGAAAGAGCAACAATTGTCTGCATTATCTGCGATGCAGCCTATCACCCGAGCTTCTTAGCGCAAAAAGAAAAAAATTATTGACAAGTGAGTAATAACTTAATAGTTTGTCCAGAACATAGCTATAAGGACATAACCTCAAAAATTGAGGACGACAGCATAAGTGAGTCAACAAAAGTGCTAATTGTGCAAATAAAGTTAATGAAATCCGAAGAAGTAAAGAAAGAACTCTTAAAGGAAGTAGCTAATTCAGAGCAAGATCTACAGGATTGTGATTTTAATGAGAAGTACAACTTACTCAAAGCAGAAAATTTACTATTGAAGCAACTAGTCGAAGAACTGGGAGAAAAAAATAATTTATTGAAGGAAAAACTTGTAACTAAACAGTATGATAGTGTATTACCTAGAGTATCCTATGCTGAGGTGATAAACCAGCCAAAACTGCTCCGCATAAAAGTGCCTAAAATAACGGTAAACATGGGCAATGAGACTATAGATATGAAAAAGAAGGTTATAGAGTGTTTAATGCGAGAAAAAAAAAGATACAAACCAAAAATATGTATTATAACAAAAAAGAAGTACTAGTCATTAACTGTGTAAATAGTGATAGTGTTGAAGTAACTGAAGCTGTATTAAAGGAAAACCTTGAAGGAGTTTGTGAAGTTAGGAAAGAAGAACTTATAAATCCTAAAATTAAAATAGTTGGTTTTGACAACTACATGATTTGGAGTCAAGCTGAGATAGAGAGTGATATAAACTCGAGTAACTTCAGCAGATTTTCAAATAAAGGCCTAACACTACATATATACAAAAACAAACGTAGTGATACTACGACAGTATTAATGAAGGTTCCTTCTGAGGTATACAAGTTCATCAAGGAGAATAACAGCAAAATCTTCGTAGGATACTAAAGCTGCAAAGTCTACGACTATTTAAGTAGAAGACCATGTTTCAACTGTGGTAGATATAGTCATACTGGAAACAAATGTAAAAATAATACAGTTTTTTTTTAAATTGTGCAGATAGTCATAAGACCTTTTCGAAAACTTAAGGTTAAATCTTACACCAAAGTACATGAGTTACGATTTTTACTCCAATATTTTTTAAGTGATATTATTTTGTAAATTTGGTTTTATTAATGATACATTTAAACAATTGGGAGCACACGTAATCAATATAGCAACACAAAGGATGAGTATATGTATAGATTAATAGATGTATAAACGCATATACATTTTAATACATAGCATAACTCCTTTTATTTTTTCGAAAATCATAATATAGATAAATGAAAAAGACAATGCTTCAAAATAAAAATAGATTTATAGTGACTAAATAGATGTACTTAAGTTTTCGCTCTTTAGGTTAGATCTTGATCCTTCAGGCCGTCATGCATATTGAAAAACTTACGTTTTAAAACTACTTAAACATATACATTTTTAATTTATCATATCAGTAGCAAATAATTGATATATAACAAATTCTTATCCAATTTTCTAACGTTTGTAAGTATTCATAAGTATACAGCAAAACGCATGTCCATTCCATATTTAAACGTTGTACTTACAAACTAATGCTCCTACACTCGCAATGATTTTTTTTTTTTTTTTATAAAGTTTATAATGAAAATTGCTCGCATTCACCAAAAGAAAAAAATAAGTCCTTGTTTGCTGGAAGTCAAGGGGCTGTCAGAGAGAACTTTACTGATTTTGATCTCATCTTGCGCCGTAGTTCTTATTATATGCTTTCAATATAGGGTGATCCTAAAACAATATAAGATTTATATACCATCGTGATCATCATAAAAAACTGAGTCTAGGGGAATTATTCCGCAATCACTTTTCACTTTCTCTGTCAGGAAAGAAAAATCCCCCCGCCACAGCGCCTGGCGAAAAAGCGCGTGAGGGGAAGAGAGCGCGGCGGCCGCAGCGCTGTTTCTAAAGAGGTCGGCAGCGGCGAACGGAGTAACAGAGAGAGCCAAAGAGATCGGAGAGCGCAATTATTTCGCAAAGTCTGACGATCCACATGTGCAAAGGATTTTCGTTCAACTGACTGAACTAATTTTAATAAATTTTCCAGACACTTTATTTCCAGGTTAAGTCAATGAGAGAACGGCGAAAGCCTTGATTTCGGAGCATCTTCTGCAGTTTTATTTCGCTTATTTGCAGCAAAAATTTAAAAAACTCGGAGAGCTGCTTTACGTCACATTGGCAAACTGCACGATGAACTCTTTCCGCCAGCCTATCAGCGGGACTATCAGCGGGACTTTGTGCGAAACTTTCTTCGGTACTTTCCGCGGGGACTATCAACGGGACTTTATGCGAAAATTTATGCCATCCATAGGTCACATCAAATATACGTATAACTAATTTATTGTACATTTCTGCTCCTAAAACACGGGAACCACTCTTTTTCGAAATTCCAATAAAAAAAAATTGTATTTGCAAGCTTGCCTTATTCCAAATCATTGCAGCTCCAAAGCATAATTACAATATAACCCGCAAACTTTTCATTAAAAATTCGAGTAGTTGTAGACACATTCGAGAGGTCCCGCTGAAAGGCCCATTGAAATTACCGCACAAAGTCCTGCTTATAGTCCCGCGCAAAGTACTGCAGAAAATTTTGCACAAATTTTGGTCAGCTATAGAATGATAACGGATTTTTCATTTTTTATGAAACTTCTTTTAAATGAAAGTTCTTCTAATATCTTTAAAAGTAACCTTGATTTGATATGTAAAACAGCTTATTTCAATAAGATATAAATGTTTGAATATTTTGTTAGAGAACTCCATTTCAAAGAATATAAGGTTGCGGTGCGCCCAACAGCCCGTATAGTACTCTAATACTTATACTTGCCATCGGGGGGCACTACCGCGCCCCCTGATAATTTTCCTTCGATAAGTCCCTTATAATTCCCGATAGAAGTTACATGTAAAAAGTTAAAGTCCGACGCGACGTACCGATCTGGATTCGGGCAGAGCTTTCGTGTTTCGATAATTTTGTTAAGAGAGACTGCTCATAGCCTTCTGCCCTGGTCCTTTTATACCCGATAGCACCCTCATTGTCATTCCCTTTGTGTGTATGTATTATGTCACGGACGAGTCAAAGAATCTCCGATGACTGGGTCCGGTGTCCGCAGCCCGAGAGTTCTCACGAGCAGAAGTGCGGAGTCTGCTCTTCGTCTAGTCGTATCGGCGGAGCAGCGGGCAGTACTCCGGTAACTATTCTCCAAGACGGAGCTCCCATGAACACTAAATGAACCCCCTAGTACACCCTCACTTCTGTTATATTTGGCATCCCTGAGGAAGTAAAGTGAGGTTGGCAGGCTGGTACTCTACTGAGAGTTTGGCACCCACTCCTTTGGAGAAGTACTATTGGGTATAGATTTTGAAAAATAAACCTTTTAGAGTATCAACAAAGTTTTTTTCGGTCTTTCAATAAAAGTCAAAAAGGGGCAGTGTCATCAAATTAAAAATTTAGAAAAAAAAATATAGTTGCCGAGGCTTGTAATTGCAATCAAACCAAAGCTCAAAAAATCAAAAGTGGCCACTGTAAACTTTTTCAAAATTGAAAAAAAATCAGCCAGCGACCTTAAACAAGGGCCAGACAGTTTGGTTCATTTCAAGTCCGCCTTGGCCCTCAAAGTTGGAAACGCAGCCAACTAAGTCCACCTGGGTCAACAGTTCCAGCCTTTACGTCTCCAGACCAGACACCGACGCGTACGAGCCATCTTAGCCGTCTTCAGCTTCATATCACGCGTGTAATAAACAACTTCAGCACAGAAAAGCCGTAAGTTATTTTGCATTTTCATTACAACTTTGACACATAGAAATTGTCAAAAATAAGTCGCAAATATTGCAAGCGTGTGTCGCAGAAAAAGTAATCATTTTATTCGCAAATTAGTTTATTAAATATACTAAAAAGTAATAAAATAGTGCGCAGTAATAAATTGTCAGTGTAGGAATAAATTATCGGGTTGTGACGGATCAGGTAGCGAGTCCGATGAATGCAACGGTTGCTCAGCAGAATTAAAATGTAAGCGGCGCCGATACGCAAGATCACAATGTAATAGCGACGATAACAAAATAAAGACTGAAAGATTAGAGCGATGTGATTACTGAGGGGACAGTAATGATTAAAGAAACGATTGCTGGGACAGTGACGATTCCTCGTGGTCTACCGAAACTTGCTCGTCTTGTATCGGAGAGCCCGTCAGCACTAAATGCATTCCAGAAAGTCAGAAAGATAATGGTAAAAAACAAACACTCACGAAAAAAGACAAAATAATATTAAAGTTCTTAGAATTTGCAAATAAATTTATGGACAATGAAATGCTAACTATTTTTATACTGTACAAGTTTGACAAAAAACTAGATCTATTCGAAAATTTTGAGACCGCCTTTTTACGTTATAAAAATAGATTTCGTTAAGTAGAATCGATTCCGATTACAACGTGCGATTTAAAACAAACTCCTAAACAGCACGAAATTATACGACAAGCTCCAATATCAGAGTCTCTTTAGCTGACAACAGTAACACACACGCATGCAAGTATAATATTGGCCTGGATACACAGTATTCTCGGCAAAGTAGTAACGATGAAGATAAATTCATAACCAAAAACTTGAGCAGTATAAAAGAATGTAGCGTTGTTACATCAAAAGCTTCACCCGAAAAATTGGGCGAATATGTGCAATCATCCAAAGCACTGCCAATAAACGCAATAAAAAATATATAAAACGCAAGCGTCCTCTCAATCTATGTGCGCAGACGTACAATGAAATTTTAATATATTTACTAAATAATCAAAATCAAGCGATATCTCCACAACTTTCCGACAATAAAATTTACGCTAAGCATGTAATGGAATAATAATCTAAGTGCGGTTTAAAACTTAAGTATACAGTTACTGTAGTCGCCAAGGTTTGCAATTGGAGTGCCGCACGTGCTTGAAAGAAAAGTGCTAATCACCCGTCGCAAATAGAGAGATTTCGGCGCAGCAACATTTTTAAGATATTTCTAAAATAATATTTTAGCAAATATAAAGATAAAACAGTGATTAATAAAAATACAAATGAATTATATTTTAAATATTTCAAAAATAGATATAACTAATAAAGACAGTGTCACGTGTGGATATACGTCACGGGTGTCTAATTACTATAAGAGAGCGAGTAGAAGAGTGCAATGCGGTGGCGGCCGTGGCGCGACGACAGAGCATTTGCCTTGCAAGCCAGAGGATCTCGGTTCAAGCCCGGGGTCCGTCACTTTTTCGTTGCACTCTTCACTCGTAACAACAGTAAGAAGATTCATCTCGAAAATAATTACAAATATTAATGATGATAATTAAGAAAAAACATATTGTAAACGTTTTAAAACAGATTTAAACAATAATAATAAATAAATTTCTAACGAAGATAAACGCAGTCGCCTGTGGTTGCTTAAAAATGATCTCAAATTAGGTAAAAACTCGAAAAATAAAAAGCTAAGAATTCTTACAATAACGGCACTCAAAGAAAAATCGAAGTCAACAATATTAATAATCAGAGAACGGGGCAAAATAGCAAAATCGGCAATTGCAGGACATAGATGCCAATCCTCTACAATAATCAGTCTGATTCAATATTTTTGGGATATAGAAGCCCGTATATGGCACCACACATAGAGCAATCATCTAATATCGATCGTCCATGTCGACAATTTTGGGCCGAAATCACCCTTTAGCCTACATTTATAGTGGAGCATCATGTCATCCGTTAACTGTCGAAACATTCAATAAATAGAGCGACATGTTCTCTAAAAATTACCAAACTAGGAATTTTCAGAATAGAGCACCAAGTTCTCTAGTGATTGCTAAAAAAATCATCAAGTTCTTTTTAGGTAGCTGCATGTTCGATATAGAAAATTGTACGCAAAAAGAGAAGAGTTCCCCGCAAAGATTTCAGCAAGCGCACACTGTGTTGATTCCACTGCATTTAATATCATGTAGCAAAAGAAAATTGAGAAATTGGTATGCATAGAAGCCAAAGTACTTACAGCTTGAAAAAACCTAATATTTATAAATACTAAAGAGAAAATAATTGTAAATCGGTTTTAAACTCGAATTAAGCAAAAATAATGTAAAGTAACAAATGAAATGATGAGACGGCCATATTGGATCGTATTCTGAGAGGAAGTGTCTAGAGTGGTGTGTGTATTTGGGACGCTATAGAGTGGGTTTTAGAGGGGTAGGAGAAAGGAAGTAGGTAGGAGGAGGAAGAGAAAAGGTCCATCTGAGAAGGGTATAAAAAATCTGTGAAAAAATGGGTCAGAGTAGTAGGATAGAGGAGTGACAAAGAAGTAGTCAAAGTAGAGAGGTTAGGAAGGAGAGTGAGAGAGATAGAGATAGAGAGAGAGGGAAAGGAATGATGAACCTGTCGAACACCGAGGTACAGGAAATAATCTGCGGAACGGAATACGGAACAGGAATAGAGAGACAAGAATTTGGAACGCCACAACCGAGTAAAGTGAAATAGATAGAAGAGGCGGGAAATTAAAAAATTGCAGGTTCCACGAGAGAAGGGAAACGAGGAGGAGGAAAAGGGGGGTTGAAAATTAGGAACAGAAAGATATTGGACTAGAGGAAAGAATGAACAGAAAAATAGAGGAAGGGCTAAAAAGTATAGAAGGAAGACTGAAGGAAGAAGGAGAAGAAAGGAAAAGAATCAGAAGAGAATGCAAGGAGGCAAGAGAAAGGGAGGAGGAAACAAGAAAGATGGAGAAGAAAGAATGGAAAGTGAGATTAGAACGCGAAAGAAAAGAGAGGAAAGAGGAAATCGAGGAGATATTAGGAAAGATAGGAAGTCTGGAAAAAGGGTAAGAGAGAGACAAGGGCAGTAGCAGAGAGAATCATTCAGGGGAGAGAGAGGATAAAGGAAAAGGAACGGAAAAGGAGAGGGACAGAGAGTAGATGGAAGAAATTAAATGGAGGATCGAGGAAGGAGAGAGGGATAGGAAAAAGAATAACATTATAATAGAAGGGTGGAAAGAAGAAAAATGGGACAGGAAGACGGTAGAAGACTGGATAAAGAAAAAACTCGAAGTAGAGGTTACGTTGAGGAAAATGTGGTCACTGAACGGGAAGATCCGAAGAATAGAGGCGGAATGTAGAAACTGGGAAGAAAAAGGCGTTATCGTGAGAGAGAAGGCTAGGTTACAAGGGTCTGATATATTCATAGACCACGATTTAACCTAGAAAGAAAGAAGAAATAAAGAAAAACTGAGAGAATACGCGGTAAAGGAAAGAAAAGAGGGAAAAGAGGTCAAAATAGGATATAACAAACTGTGGATAAATGTGGTAGAGTATTTATGGAAGGAAAGAGAACAGGAATTTTTCTGTCTGTAAAATGGTGAGAATGCTAGAAATGGATGGCAGAATAAGGAAGAGGGTAGAGAAATTGTACAAAAGGACCAAGAGCGAAATCAGAATAGGAGAGAGACATAAAGGAGTAAGACAAGGGTACCCATTAAGCCCGACGCTATTTAACGTAGCAATGGCGGACACAGAGAAGGAACTAAGCAAAGTATAGGAAGAGGCAATAGTATTAGGAAAAAAGAAATTCTGGTCGATCTCATATGCGGATGACGTAGTGATGGTGGCAAACAACACGACAGGACTAAAGCAGATGCTAAAGAAATTTAAAAGGATAATAGAGAGCAAAGGTCTAGAACTAGACACAGAAAAGTCGAAGTTATATAATAGTGTTCAAAAATGGGGGAAAGAGAAAAAATGAGGAAAACTTTTTATGGGAAGAGAAGGAGGGGAAGAGAACAGGTTGAAAAACTTTGATTATTTAGGTTATATGTTAAAAGAAAACGGGAAGGAAGAGGCACAAATTAAGAAATTAAAGAAAAAGGCAAGCACGGTAATGAGTTCGATGTGGGGACTGGGGAAAGAATTATTCAGAGACAACTGGGAACTAAGAATGAGGTTATTTGATACAATGGTGAAAAGTATAATGGAATACGGGGCTGAGGTGTGGGCATGGACGGGGTAAGATGAACTGGAGAAAATACACAGAAGATATTTGAAATGGATAATGAAATTGGGCAGAACGACGCCGGAGCATGTAATATACCTAGAGACTAAGAGATACAAGCTAGAAACAAGGACAAGGAGAAAAGCAATAAAATACGAAGCGAAACTGAGTAAGGCAAAAGAAGGTTCGCTTTGGAGAGGATGCTGGAGACTACTAGAAAAAGAAGAGGACAAAAAGAGCGGAAAAGGAAAAAAGCGAGGGCAAAGAGAAGAGGAGCTACATAAAAAAGGATTTGCACTATCTGAATACCATAGAAAAATGAGAGCAGGAGAGCAGGTTTGGTTGGAGCTGGAAGGGACAGAGAAGGACATACAATGGTAGAGCTGGGAATGTAAAATGAACGAGTCCAGACAAGCAAAAAATATAAAAGAATTAATAAAAACAGAGGAAGAGACGCCAGAATATCTGAGGAGAGTAGGTAACACAAGGAAAAAGGGGCTAGCGATAACGGCAAGATTTAGAATGGGAAATGAAGCAAGAGGATACAAATACTGTCTGAAAGAGGAGAAAATAATATGCAGGTTATGTAAAGAAGAGGAAGAAACTTACGAGCACGTATTCTCGAGATGTAAAAAATCAGGTAACAGGCAGGACAACTGGAAAAATATTCTAAATGAAAAGTGTCTATCAGTTGATGAGAGAAGGGCCAGAGCACAAATCATGAGAGAGAAAATGAGAAGAGAAGAGGATGAAGATGCTGAGGGCAAGGTAATGCATAAAAAAGAGTGGATAGCCGAAATTAAAGGAGAAATGTACAAGTGGAACGAGTAAAAGGATAGAATAGTTAAAAAAGGAAAAGGGATAGAAAGAAGAGATGAGGAATGATACAAGATCTGAAGGTCGGAGGTCAGGAGAATCAGAGGAGGAGGACAAAGAGTAGCAGACGAGGGTAGAGAGAAAACAGAAGAGAGACAAAATATTGATTAATGTAATCAATTGTTAAGTTATTTTATTGACCTTAACTATTATTTATATTGTCTGGGTCTCTTGGACTACACTCTAATACAAGAGCGGTCAGTAAGGAAAAGGAAATGAGTACACTGACTGCGGTTTGTTTAAATATCGAATACATGGAGATTAAAACATTTATTTGAGGACACTTACTTTGTTCGGTGAGTGGCCGGCTCTTTAGAGAACGATTTTAACTCGAAGTGACTTTCAACCCTCAAAATGACTTCTCACAATTCCTTTGTCTTCCTTCTCGTCAAAATTATTTAAACAAATTCGATCGGACGATCAGCTTCAGACAGAATAGAGATTGACTTGTGGACTCAAAACTCGGTGACACAAACTTTTATTGAATCAATTTTATTTTGATTAACTTTTGAAATACAA
>QLSS01000171.1:171879-185225 GCA_024372645.1 Trichomalopsis sarcophagae | reverse complement strand
AGAGAGAGAGAGAGAGAGAGAGAGAGAGAGAGAGAGAGAGAGAGCGAGAAGGTTTGAGAATCGTGGTCGTCGTCTCGAAATTCGAATGTATTAGCTAGCTCGCACGGCACCAAAAGGGGGGTTGCCATGGCAACGCGCGCTTGCTCGCTCCTACTCTCTCTTTTTCTCTCTCTCCTCCTGTTGCGCAAGCGGCCTTCTGCCGCTCTCTCTCTCTGATGTATAGTTAGTACGCATTGCCGAAACACTGTGAGCGCACGTACTCACCTCACAGTGTCGACCGTTAAACAAAATCGTTTGTTCTTGCGTCGGTATTTTCTTACAAACTTTTTTGTCTCTTTTCGTAGTTTGTCACACTTGTACATGCACTTATTTTTTAATAAACATTGTTCCCGCCAACTTCGGACGACGCTCTCTCTCTCTCTCTCTCTCTCTCTCTCTTTCTCTCTCTCTCTCTCTATCTCTCTCTCGCTAGAACGTTCACTCTTGCAGCTGTGCGTTACAGGGAGCTGGCTACTCGCTCCTCCCGCTCCCCGCGCAAGCAGAACAGCTGCTGAATTTGAACGGCCGGCGCTTGCTCACGGCAGCCGAAGCTGGCACTCTCGCTTGTAGAAGGATTTTATTTTATTGTATTTCGGCGAGTTAAATCACTGCAGTAATGGCTGATCCGGTAGTGAGATAAGTAAGCAGAAGCGTACAGGAGGTTTTATACTCAATTTTAAGCATAATACTGTGAAATTAGGGGCTGCTACACGCTCTCCGCCGTATATCCGAAGCAATTGAGTTCATCAGATGCTTATTGATCCGAGTATGCTTAAAGAGATTTAGCTTGACAAGCGAATAGCGTGATCAGCGTGGAGGTTTACGCTGCTATTATTGTTGTTTAATCTGCTTGATTGGCTGGCACCTGTACTTGTCAAGGGTCAAACTTATGCTCCAGGATTTGTGGATTAATGGTATCGATTGGGACTCGCCTTTCACAGGAGAGCTTTTAAATCAATGGCAAACGTTGAGGTCTGAGCTTCCCGAGCTGACTCGTTTGCGGATTCCTCGTTGGTTTGGCTCTTTTTTGCGAACATCTTGGGAATCGCATGGGTTCTCTGACGCGTCTCATAGAGCTTTCGTTGCTGCAGCGTATATTGTAATATCAGGGCAGAGATCGGCTCTGATTATGTCCAACACAAAAGTTGTTCCTATCAAAACTGAGAGTCTTCCTCGTTTGGAGTTTTGTGGCTCGATGCTGTTGGTTAGATTGTTGAAGTAGCTATTAGATAGACTCTGATTAAAGCCGGCTTCAATGCATTGTTGGACAGATTTCGGCAGACATTCGTTACAAACAGAGGGAGTGAGGTGATCACTACTTTGCCTGAAATGCAATGGCGTCATGTTAAGTCGGAGGACAATCCAGCCGATTTCTCAAACCGAGGGTTTTTTGTCAGAGCAGCTTAAGCAGTCCTCCCTGTGATGGGAAGATCCTGAGTGGATCATGAGTGATTGGAAGATGGTCACTGATAAATTGCAGGCAGATGGTTCTTCCCTAGACATAGTAAATGCCTCCCTCGATAGTAAATGCACAGGTTACTATCGAAGAGAAGGTTGACAATAATCAGGAGTCGCAGTCGTTGTCGTACTTAGGGAAGTTTTCGAGTTTTCCTAAGATGTTGCAAATTTTAGCTTGTGCTTACAGATGGCGCTCAAATGCAATCAAGCCCAAGGGAAGCCGCTATACTGGTCATTTTACAGCTAAGGAGATGGAGGCTGCTCGAGTCGGTCTGATTCGTTATGTGCAAAGTCAGCACTACGAGGAGGAATTGCGGTGTCTCAGAAGTAACCAACGGTTATCATCTCGCAGTCACTTGCTGCGACTTGTACCGTTTATATGTCCACAGAGGTTGCTCCAAGTTGGAGGCCGATTACAGTATTTGTTTCTGCAGTACGACGAAAAGCACCCGATTATCCTGCCAGCATTTAGTATCATAGTCAAGAGGTTGATTGAAGAGGTACATTGTCAGGCTCTCCATGGAGGTGTCCAGCTGATGCTCAGCTCCTTCAACAGGATGTATTGGATTTCACGTGGGTTAAGAGTTGTACACTGAGTCTATCAACGCTGCTATTGATGTAGTTGCTATGCTGCTTAGAGTGTACAGCAGCAGATGGCAGCGCTCCCGTCATATCGAGTTACTCCTCAGCGAGTCTGGACTATGCTGGACCGTTTCCAATATTGTTCTCCAGGGGCAGAGTATAGTTGTTCGGGCCATTCATATTAAAGTGTTGTCAGATTTGTCCACAGTAGCGTTCCTAGCAGCGTTTCGCAGATTCACCGCTCGGCTTGGACTATGTAAGATGGTATTTAGTGACAACGGCATCAACTTCAAGGGCGCAGCCACATTAATTGAGAAGTTATTCTAGCGCGGGCTTCATCAGTCTCGCAAGAGGTGGCAGCTGCATTGGCGAAGAACGGTGGTCTTTTATACCTCCTAGAGCTCCTAATTTCGGAGGATTGTGAGAGTCAGCAGTAAGGAGTTTAAAGAATCACTTTAAACGTGTCATTGGAGACACGCCATTAACGTTTAAGGAAATGTCTACAGTCGCAGCTCAGATTAAAGCATGCTTAAATTTTTGGCCGCTCTGCCCACTGAGCTCTGAGTCTTCTGATACTGTGGCTCTTAAGCCTGGGCACTTTCTTGTTAACGCTCCACTCAATGTGCTGGCCGAGTCCTTTGTCGATGTAAATCTAAAATCTCGCACTTGCAAGTGGGAACATCTCTCGGGTATGAATAACTATTTCTGTGAGCAATAGCGACTAGAGGTATTGCATCATTTACATCAGAGAAACAAGTGGCTAACTCCTAGACGACAGTTGTCGTGGAAGACTTGGTGCTTCTGATGGACGACCTCTGCCCTACGTCTAAGTCGCCACTAGGACGAAATTTTATTGTAAGGTTGTTAGACTTATATTATTGTAAACTTGTTTGTTGATCAACAGTTCATTAAGGATTTATTCCAAAGAAATTTAGTGAGAATCGTTCGATCTGTAGAGTCATGGTATGGACTAGCTTCTCTCGAACTAGGCTTTCAAATCTTTAAAAATAATTTATTGTTGTTTGCCGGTCTCTTTGTTGCTGCGATTCAGCAAGAGGAGCAGTATGTCAAAGAAATAGTTCGAGAAGCGTGGTCGTTGTCTCGAAATTTGAATCTATTAGCTAGCTCGCATGGCACCAAAGAGGGGGGGGGGGTTTATCATGGTAACGCGCGCTCGCTCGCTCCTACTCTCTCTCTCTCTCTCTCTCTCTCTCTCTCTATTCGCCTGTTGCGCAAGCGGCCTTCTGCCGCTCTCTCTGATGTATAGTTAGTACGCATTGCCAAAACACTGTGAGCGCACGTACTCGCCTCACAGTGTCGACCGTTAAACAAAATCGTTTGTTCTCGAGTCAGTATTTTCTCACAAACTTTCACATCTCTTTCCGTAGTTTACCACACTTGTACATACACTCATTTTTTAATAAACAGCAACAGTTTTTACGGTATACAGTGTATACCTTTCAATCACAAATTCGAATATTGTTACTTATTTATTATACACAATTCGAAAACAATCCACAAGTCTCTACAAAATTCGAGAGACTCTAAATAAAGACAGTTCATTGAACAAAATAAAGTTTAGAATATTTATAATTTATATAATGAATAAGAAAACATTTGGTGGATTAAAATAGGGTACGACTACAAGCAGTTTAAAATAGGGTAAAAATCGTTAAAAATGTGAAGATCCGACAAAAAAACTTAAAATTTTTTGCTCACAAGGCATTTTTGACAAATTATACTTTCAATCAAATCGCTCGCAACTTTTAACAGGGGCGATTATTTTCAACGATATTTATTTAATTCAAGATCTTAAGCTTAGCTGTATAATGCCCGTAAAAGTAATGTACGCCCAGCTTGGTAATAAATTACCAGGATCACAGTGAAGGATATTCTTTGGTAATTATTAATTGCCCTGAACCTTTTTTTTTGATGTATGGTTTAGAGGTGCTACTTATATTTTTTACATATCGTATCTGTAAATACATGTAAAAAAGTTGGTCTAGTGTGTGTGCCACCAAAATTATAAGAGCTCCATTTTTTTTACCGTGATGTATCTGACTTTTCTTAAAATGACTCGTATAAATTGGAAAAAATATTTGTTATGCGATCGCGTAATGATTTTGTATTATGTGACAATTTGAAAAGTGCATGTTTATCATACAATATCTAAATATTAGCAACAAAAATTATTTTTAACAAGTTTGTTTTTAACATGATTTCTTGCGGTAGCAATTAACGATATTTTTGCAATAAAATATAAAAACAGATATTTTAATTTTTACGGATCTTATCGAAGTTTATTATTTAAAAGTACTGTCTGAATATGGCTTTGCAAAATAGTACATATGCATAGGTTGGATGAGATTCAAAACATTTAATGAATAAACCCATATTGAACCTACGGCATCCCATTACATGCCTGATCAGGTACGTATATTCGTTCTTGGAACAAGGCTGGATGGTTTGTTCCAGCGTGCCATAGTGAATTTCTAGTCGGGATCAGGAGTGTTACAAACGATTTCGTACAGAATAAGAAGCAGATCGCGATATCGCGTGTATCGATCGACATCGATGGTATTTTATTAGCCAAGAGACGCTGTATATTCGTTAAGACACACATGCGTAGAGCTCAGTTTAAATATGAATCATTGGAAATACATCAAAATCAAGTCATTCCGATTTATTTCAGAATTTTCCAAGCGCATTTTATGCTTTGTGAATTATTTAAAAATGGCGCACTGCTGCCACTACAAAATTAGAAAAAATACTGCGTCTGAAATACAAGGTTCTCGGTATCGCCGCCAGGATACGACGTTTCGGAAGCTGCCGCTGGGATACGTTATTATTCCACTCAGCCATTCATTTGAAATAAAAAATTAATTTTCGCGTTGAAAAAGTATACGTAATAGATATTAATTTACAAAATTTTCGATAAAAAATAACTAAAAAACTAGTTTTCGAATTTTTAGAGATTTTTTTGTGTTGGTCAACGTCAACAATTCTTCTGTCCTGATTCTTCATTCTTATATGTATACAGAGTTCTTGTTATAAAGTCTAGAGCGTAAACTCTCAATCGTGCAGAGTATTCACCCAACTTTGAGAGTAAACCCCCTATATGGAGGAGTATATACTTAATATATAGGGTAAAATTTTTGATTTCTAGAGTACACTCTTAATTATGGGAGTTAACCATTATTGAATATCGAGAGCTGTTTTCGCAAGACAAGGCATAGAAATACAAAAATATAACTAAATAATACCTTAAATGTAACATGAAAATCGAAACCGTACCTGTACTTTTTGCAAATGTATCTCGACCCATCGGAACCTGCAAATAGTCCCTAGCTGATGTAGGTGGATGGGGAGCGTGAGTTAAAGCTTTCTGCACAAGTCCCGTCAAATTAGCAAGCTGTCTTTCCATGTGTTCAACTCTTATTCTACCAACAGAAAAATTTCATCAGTATTTGTTCGATTGAGTTTTTAATTATAACTAAATATATATAATCTTTAGGTTTATAATAATATGAATATGAAATAAAATATATTAATAAATTGATATACTGTTATTTAAATAAAGTCTACTTTTAAAATCAAAAGTAATTAAGTGCGGGGGAGCTGACCACCGTCTTGCACAATCCCAGACATAACCAAGTTGCTTACTCTGCTAATGTGAGCCTAAGATTTATGTGTATGATAACTATAAGATCGAAAGGTCAGTCCAGATCGGCGGCCAGGCCGAGATTGATAAGCGCCTCAGCTCGCCTCGCGCTCGCCACGACGTGGTGTGCGCCAGGTGGTGCGTCGGTTCCTTGGTGGTGCCCGGAGGGGACCCCCATATGAATGCAGTTAACAAATTCACAAATTATCGCACCAAGTGCCACACTGCGGTCAGAGGGGTTGTGACCCTACCAGCCCTGGACCTGTTAAAAAGCAGAGAAAGAGAGCCTGTGGTACATTAAGAAAGAGGAAGGCCCGAGCACGCTCGCGTGACTGTCTCATCCACTGAGCCAACGACCGTAACAACTATAGTGTTGGTGCTGGAGGACTACCCCGATAGTCCGATCACCCTGGAGTTGTTCCAAGAGTTCCAAGGTGCAGTCAGAAAGAATGTGGACCTTTAGCCACCTAATACATGGCCCAAATTCAACGCCACCTAATGTAAGGAGGGGGCGCCAATCTTGGTGGCCAGCAATCTAGAGGCAAAGAAGTGTATGGTCAACAAGCTAGCCACTCTGAAGTTGCTGTGGCGCTAGGCTTAAAATAGGGGGGGGGGGCTACTCCAACAAAGGATCAAGATCATCGCCCAGTTTCCTGGTCCGGCAGAGAGGCTGATGGTGATTTTGAAAAGGTTGAAGGGCTACAAGCTCTTCCTAAAGACAAAGCGTGGAGGATCGTCGAATCCAAGGTCGGGAAAAAGGGGGAGGCCGGTGCGTAAAACAGACAGCTCCTAGTGCTGACCTGAAGCTGCTCTGAGCTTACTCAAGCTCCTAAATAGACATTACACTACTACAGCGGAGAAGACGCTAAATCTCCTTGTACAAACACATTTTTCCAGCTTCGTAGGGGGCGGGAACGGGTGACCTGTCGAGCGGGGTCTGACCAGGACCGCAGACCAACGTGCACCAAGCTGAGCGAAAATCGACTGCTGGCCAGATGAATCGTCACGCCTAAAGGGGTGATCTGGGTTATAAGATCTTTCGAGTCGGAGGACATTATCATTGGCTTACTGACACGAATGGCGAGAACAAGCATCACGCTCGGCTTGGCCCCCGCAGCATAACTCGTTTTGATGTAGGTTCTGTACGTACATGCATTGCTTGGCGGAGAGACTAAAATTTTTGAAAAAATCGTACTGACGAGCGGCTTGAGAAGCAGTGGTAAGAAAAACCCACTGCTCTGAATTATAGCACGATTTTTACGCTTCCAAGTTTGTTTATTGCCTGCACCTGACGACGACGATGGTACGTCAATGAGTTCTCGCAAGACTTGTTTGTGCTTATTTAGCCGAAGCTTTTGGTTTTTCTTGATTTCTACCACGCCGTGCAAAACGTTAAGCACGTACTCGCAAAAAAGCGCTCGTTTTAAACGTCACCTCAAATTCACTCGTCACCCTTCGATATACGGCATATTTTTCAAATAGAAATATTTTCCCGCAGAGAACTCTTGAAGCTTTGGGTATCTTATATGAATTATTTTTAAAATAATATCATTGTTGTTGTTCGCCTCTCATTGATATGCCAGCGTATTTCGTTAAGTTTTATATTTTTGCCTTAAACATTTGCGGCGAGTGGAGTAGGCGGGTACGGAAAATTTTCTTTTAAGCGACATCTTGCTCTCGCCTGGTTTTTTCAATGTTCTTTCTATTTAAAAAAGTATATTTTTGTATATATGCGACTTGAGGTGTAGGTAGGTTATAAATCAAGATAACGTTTGAAACGGACACTACTCTTCTTGGTCTTGTGCGCGTAATAAGATTTTACTTTTTTGAGAAGAGCAATGATTATTTACTGATATGCGTCTGGATTTTGACAGCAGATCACACATAGAAATTTGATTCTATATAATAGTATATTCTCCTAGTATGTAATAGGTCCGGGATACCAGGTAGTAAAAAGTTATTTTAATAATTAACGTATTTTATTTCTTTTAAATAAACAAAATATATTCTATCAGTAGTCTTTTAAGATACAATATTGCATAAATTGCAAGTATTCTTGGTAACAGAGAATTTTATATGTTCGCTTTGATTATACAATATAATTATAAGACAATACGCTTTATTTTGCGTTATTGGCTTTAGATCACGATTTTCTAAGTATAAAAATGATTTGAAATTATTCTGTGTTTCGCTAACTGATACGCGTTAGTTTCGATCAGGTTCGAAAAAATTATAAGTATCTAGATATACAGAAATTTTATAAGTTTGAGAAATATTCGAAAATATTCTAAGTCTTCACCTGCTCAAGGCATTAGTTGCTCAAGAGCAGGGACTAGGCGCTTTAGTTGCTCTGGAGCTTAAGTTGCGCTTCGGCTAGCTCATACGGGTCCTTATATAGTCCACGGAGATAGCAAGTATCGAGTTACCGAGAAAACTATCACATTTATATCTACACACATACATTCATACCTATATACATTTATCATACATACACTTATAATATAATGCGCACCCTGCTCCGCCGCTCGCTGGCTACTCCTACACTGATTATAATCGCGCCACTGAGCTCGCCGCTTGCTATGTGCAGGTATACATGCGTGTTGCTTGTTCTTCCCACTTTCTTGCTGCTTCCTGCTGCTGCCGCTAGCTGGCTCGTGGCGCTGCTGTTGTTCTGTTGCTATAGGCTCAGCTGTCAGCTGTGGCGCGCAGCGTTCATATAGAAAGTGATGGAGCGCATGAAGGTCTCGTACAATCTAAAATGTTATTCCATAAAATTAGGTATTTATTATTTATTATCATTTTATGCAGAACTTTTACTGGGTGATACAGGTTTTCGCCTTCACATATCATCCTCCTATGTGCTGAAGTATTCACTAAATGAGTATTCCCCATAAAAATTCGTGGCGTGTGGGGTAGGTGAGTTTAAGAGCTTTTATTTAGAGGCTACCCTTGCTCTTGCTTACCACCCTTTGATGTCCTGGCATATTTATTAGATAACTATTCTTACATAAACAATTGTAGGACCCAGGGTAGGTAGGTTTAAGGTCTCTAATTTTAAATCGGCAAAAGTGGGGTAGTATGATTTACGCATATTGTTTTTGGATTTATTCCTCGCTCAGTTTGCCTTCCATTGACGTACCGACGAGTTTTTAAAATGAATTATTACACTCAGGGGGCGTGGGGTAATTGGATTTATGCAATTAAGTTTTAGATTTTATCCACGCTTTGCTCGCTTTCCTTGAATGTGGCGAGGTGTAGCTTAAATAAATTATTTTCTTTGGGGAACATGGAGTAAGTAGGTTAAAATGTTTTAGGTCTATTTCTTGCTTTGCTATATTATTACACACGGAAAGCGTGTGTAATAATATAGCAAAGCAAGAAATAGACTCTCTTTTACGCTTTGCTTGCTTTCTTTCGATGTCTTGACATGTTTTTAAATTAAATTATTCTAACAGGGGAGCGTGGAGAAATATAGTTTACACATTTAGATTTTAGATTTATACCTCGCTTTGCTCGGCTTCCTTCAATGTGCCGACGAGTTTTCAAAATAATTAATTTTGTTCGGGGAAAGTAGGGTAATTGAGTTCACACATTAAGGTTTTAGATTTATTTCTCATTTTGCTCGTCCTTCATCGATGTGCTAACGTGTTTTTATAATAAATTATTTTGTTCATGGAGGGTGGGATATTTGCGTTTACACATTTAGGTTTTAGATTTATTCCTCGCTCAGCTCGCCTTCTCTCGATGTGCGAGGTGTAGTTTAAATATATTACTACACTCGAAGAGCGTGGGATAATTGGGTTTAAGCGTAAAGTAAATTATTTAACTCGGGAAGCGTGGGGTAATGAGGTATACACATTTAGGTTTTAGATTTTCTTCTTGCTTTGCTCGCCTTTAATCGATGTGCTAACGTGATTTTGAAGTAAATTTTTGTACTTGGTAATTATTGAAAACAATTAATATTTGTTTGCCACAAAAACGTTATTTCAATATCAGATTCGTGATTAGCAACCCTAAAAATAGTATATATTTAATCCTCTTTGTAAATTGTATGAATAAAGTAAATTTCGACATAATTTATGTAAAAACGATTGTTTAAACAAATGATTTTGCAATATTTGGATAAACAGCATTTTGCAATAATTTTCATAAACAGCATTTTTTGAAAAATAATTATGCAAATCCGTTATCAGATTCGTGTTTAGCGTCCGTAGAATCTTAGAACTGATGTGCCTTCTCGTTTTTTGCGTACTTTGCCATTATTAAAAATACGACAAGAAACAAATTTTCAGAGCCATATAGAACTAAAATGCATGCCATAGTAGGTCATTTTGGATCAACTATTTTTAATTTTTTTTTAAATTTTAACAATCGATGCCTTCACTTATGTATTATCAATATTTATTTTGTTAAACCTGTAATTCACGTATAATATTCGCTTTGATTAAAATAATATCAAGGTTGATATAAAGGTTGAAATCAAGGTTCAATCGAGGAAATATCAACCTTGATATTTTGGAAAGGGATACGCGTGAATGTCGCGTATGACGAGTTCTAACCATAAAATAGGGTCAAAATTTTCCGACGCGGGCTGTAACACATGCATGATTATGCTTGAACCGTTCACGCGAAATCTTCGAACGTAGTGATTCCGCTCTTCTACGATAGCAAACCGGAAATCAGGACCCCGAACATTTGTGATATACTTGTTTTCTATAGCACTTGTTACTGTTATTAACACTATATGCGCCTTGCCTGTCGTTGTAGTCATCGTCGTCGTCATCGGTGTGCATACTATCGTTACCAGGTACAGTACCGTTACTAACACTATCACAATGCTAATTTTCTCCATCGCTAGCGGCAGTGATGCTGACACGGTGCCTGCTACCGCTGCTTCTGCTAGTAGAGCTAGTTAAATCGTCATTAGTTTTATTTTCATGCCGTATATGTCCTACATCTGAGCCGCCACCACCACCACCACCGCCTACCTGCGGCGTATATTGGTTACTTCTAGATCCATTTGCATCGTTATCAGGGGTAGGATACATTTTTTTGGTTCTGCGTTTGGCAGCTCCTTATTATCATTACTTTATTTAACATTTACAGCACTCAATTACATGCGCGTAATTTATGTACATTAAACATTTTTTTTTTTTTTTTTTTTAATTATATTTCTAAAACATTGCTAAAAGCGAAACGCTTTTTTTCACATAAAGCACTAGCCGATATTTAAAGGTTCGATGAAGAACACACACATAGACGCGGATATTCGAATATTGTTGACAAATTCATAAAACTGTAATGGGGTAAGACTTGACGATGAGAGGAAACATCGTCTTTTTTCCGGATCTAATTACCGGTTGTGTTATCGGATGGTATTTTCAAAATATTGACCATACTTTATAGAAGAAATTCGTATTCTATTAAATCAGATCAATTTTTCAGATTCGTCAATTGCATAATCTAAATAATAGTTTCGTTCGAATACTTTTATTGATCTGCTGCAGCAAAAAATAATGTTGAATTTTAATGACTATTGATTCGTGTATAAAAGATTTTAGGGATTTTAATGATAATAACATATAAAACTTATAAGTTACTAATACGATTAGAAAATAATAATCAATGGAACCTTATTCGCAATAGCATTATTCCAGCTAAGGAAACAGACTATTACTAAACTATTCCTGATAAATGCTGCTGCACTACGGGATAATGAGATTTATATTTATGGAGCAAATTATATTATTCTGTGCTTTCAAAGTATAAGCTAATGTATTTTGGTACACACAAAATTTTCAGATTTTCTGTAAAAGCCATGGGGTCATGCTAGCAAATTGTGTAAGGAGTAAAGATACCTTTAATTACTAATAGTGTTATTCTATAGTTATATTTATGTAGTTTATGATTCAAATCGTTTGTCCAATTTTAATACTGTAGTTTACACTCCATATTTAGTTAGTATTTAAGATTTAAGTTTGTTTTAACTTTTCAAATTCAAATTGTAAATTATATTGCATATATTGTTGGTGCATAATAATATTGTTTGATAATTATTATTTGTATGCGTATCCTGCCTCTAATAAAGTACTTATATGGAATTATTAGATAAGTGATTTATTATAAATTAAAAACAAAAATTATTGTATAAAACTTTTTTATTAAGCATTTACATTGTGGAATTTATTTTATTATTGCAGGTTCTTCGATGTTTATGATGTGTGTAGCAGATGGATTTTGCTATCAGACTAATGAAGTATATTATTTCTAATTTATTTAAATTATTATTTATCTTGTATATAAATCATTTTGTTGCATTTTATTGCAAAGTATAATGTTATTGATATTTCATTATAGTAAAAAATTGCATTAAAAATTTGTTTACGGTTGAAATTATGATAAAAATATTAAAATATTATTCTTATTTTAATTTTTTTAGTATTATTATTAATTTTTCAATGCAAAAATGATTGTTATAATTTGCTATGCATAATCTAGTTACAATATAATTAATCTATACAATGCATAAATTACAATTAAGTAAAAGTATCTTGTTTAATATTTGCTTAAAAAGTCGATTCTGTGATGCAGTAACCATATATCATGGAGTTAATGATTTACATTCTTATAATTTATATGTATTTTTATAATTATGTCAATATCAGTTAAAAGCTCCAATTCCACCTTTGTCATTTTTAAAGCTGCCGAAAAAGTTAGTCCAGGAGTCGTATAAAAGTGAGCAGGACATAAATCATGTGCTTTATAAGAAATGTTTTTCGAAAACTCTCGAAAAGGTCGACCGATAGTAAAACATCAGTTTTCAGATAAAGATCTGAATATTCTCCCAATGTATTAATATTGAACTTATCCCAAACTTGGACAACATGCTTATAGTCTTCTTCAGCAATATGGGAATCCGAAAGCTTATTATAAAAACAATTCTTTTCTGGCAATTTTGTAGTCATCAACTTATCTATTCCATTTACAAAATCATATGGAAATATACCTCTTCGTCGAAGGACATCTATCGTCTTTTCTGTAAGTCCATCAGATCGAAATTTATTTACTGCTATCGGCAGATTTTTCAGATAAGATGTCATCTACATACTTCGTGAATAAAATATATCTTTCCTTATTATGAGGTAGTAGAGTGACTCGTCCTTTCATCAACGTTGAAGTGGCAATCTCTTTTAAAATAAAGTGAGTATCGTAATTGAGGTTATGGAAATCCACAGGAATAAATATTAAATCCTTATAATTCATGTTACATGAGTTGTGAGCTGCACCTCTAAAACTTAATAAGAAAATCTATCTTAGAATTACAAAATTCTGGTACACAAAATTCACGGTGTCTAGGTGTAAAAATCATTCAAGGACGGTGTCTAGGTGTACAGGAAGACCGATGACGAAGTCTAGCTGGTTCGCAAGGTGGTTATTGGTGTCTAGGTGTAAAAATCATTCGAGGACAGTTTCTAGGGTATAGAGTGGCCGATGACTAGATTTAGGTTGTTCGTAGCGTGGCTTTTGGTGCCTAGGTATAATAAGAATTCAAGGACGGCGACTAGAAGTATAGGGAGACCGATGACGAGATCTAGGTGGTTCGCAC
>QLSS01000171.1:150129-171869 GCA_024372645.1 Trichomalopsis sarcophagae | reverse complement strand
GTGTACAGGGAGATCGATGACGAGGTCTAGGTGGTTCGCACCCTGGTCATTGGTGTCTAGGTGTAAAAATCTAGCGAACCACCTAGACCTCGTCATTGGCAACGCTATACACCTAGACACCTTTCTTGAATGATTTTTACAGCTAGACACCAACAACCGTGGTGCGAACCGCATAGACCTCGTCATCGGTCTCCCGGTACACCTAGACACCGTCCTTGAATGATTTTTACAAGTAGGCAACAAAAGCCACGGTGTGAACCACCTAGACCTCGTCATCGACCACCCATTACCCAGAAATCGTCTTTGACTGATTTTTACGCCTAAACACCAAAATCTAAGGTGCAAACCACCTAAACCTTGTCATCGGTCTCTCTGTACACCTAGACACCGTCCTTGAATGAATTTACAAGTAGACCTACCAATCAGCTAGCGAACTTTCTCCTGGACTGTTTGCAGACTTCTTATTCTTCTGCTGCTGCTGTTGCTTATGTTGCTCCTGTTGCTCCTTCTTAAAGCCATTTTCTTCCTTGCGTCACTTGTAGCTTTTCGCTGCATTGGAAAAATCGAAGACTGACTTACCATAGCATACACTGGGACTATTTATACAGTCAAACCGAAGCTTCCCTTTCCATCATATTTTCTAAAAGTCCTACGATTCGTACAAATTTACCTTCCGAATTCTCAAGAAACATCCCTAAGATATTATTTTCCCTCCCAGAATTTCTCAAACTCCTTCCTTACGGAATAAATTTTAATTGGAAGGTCCTTTCTTGTACCTGTGTGTGAAAAATAAAGAATGACCCAAGATCGCATGGAAGGAAAATCAGTTTTTACATTTTAGCTCTTTACTTGAGAACTGCTGGACGAAATCGTTTAAAATTTTAGCACATACATCTGATTGTCACGACTCGCCATATAAAACAGACTTGTGCGTACAAGTGCTAATCATTGTCAACCGTTTTTCACCCACCACTTCACCTTTTGTCCTTCTACTAAAAATAAACTTGTGTGCGTGTGACTGTCTGTGAGTTTTGATCATACTAGTAGCGTTCAAAGTACGAAGTGTACGTTACGAGCCTCCGAAGGGGGGGGGGGGGCGCTGCGCGCATACAAACGAGCTCCCCAGAGGGATATCCTAATAAATTGCCTTTAGCAAGCTTGATGATCACTAACACATGCGCACGAGAAGAGCCTCCCTGCACCGCGCGTTCCTGGTTCTCCCATAGGGGGCGTTACAGATTTTCACGTGTTTTAAATCTCGTGCATCGTCTCACATGCATCATCATCATTATTATGTACGTACATTAGAGACATCCCTGGACATACATAATTTGCGGTCCCACCTCGTGTGGCAAGACCGTGTATGTCAGCAATTTTCTCAAATACATCGCACAGATGAGCGATACACAACTTAAGAGTATCTTACTCTACTATACGAAGTGACAGCTTGATTATAAGGAGAGATTACCAAAGACGGAGTACGACGTGAGTGTAGTCAGTCTATTTGACAAACGCAGTTGTAATTGTAAATTGAGTATTTTATTTCTCTCGCAAAACCTATATAATTACAATTACATAGTTATTTTCAAGATTCCTTGTGATCGACCGAAGCCTAGTGATACTGTCTCTCGACTAGTTCACTATATACTAGACTTGAAGTGAAGTATACCGGCAAATTGTCGGTATCGCCCATGCATCTTTCCGTTCAATCGGCATTATTATATGTATGTGCCGCGCAAACAGTTTAAAAGCAATTCCATCACCAACAGTGTGCCAGTAGTTCGTGTGTGATATATTGAGCAATATTAGCTGTGGTAGCAGAAGCAACAGCAGAAGCAGCAGAAAAATTAACATCAGGATAATAGCAGCAGCAGCACTATCGCTTTCCCATTAGGCGAAAGTATCTGTATATGTCGAAAGCGCTGTGTGCTGTTATCTTATGCAACTTTGGATATGAGAGAAAAAGGTCTATAATTCGTGATTTCATGTTTCTCGCTTGATTTATAGATCAGCAGTACTTCGGCCCTTTTTGAAGCATTTAGCCATTTCGCTTTTTTAATGCACTTATTTAAAATATGGGTCAGAGAACCTGCTGTGTGATTATATAGCAGTTTCAAAGTTTTTGCATTCATCTTATTAACTCATATAAAAAGTATTTATGTTTTGTGCTACTTTGTCAATTATTTTTTGATATTTATTTTTATGTAATTTATGTTAAATCTTTAAAATAAAACCTTTCCCAAAAGGTAAAAGGTAGGCAAGCATAAACTGGTTTTTGTTTACTATTCATTTTTTATTTGATGATAATAAAATTCATTCAAATAAGTATTTATATAAGTATAAACTACGGTAAAAAATATATGAAATCAAATAGTTGAATGGCAATTGCGTATTTAAAATACATTTATCAAATTATTCTTTCATACGATTTATAATTTCATTGTTTTCCTAATTTCATTATTAATTTACTGGCTGTATTCTACACTACTATAAACAAACTCGATAAATCCGTCGCTTAATAATTTTACGGTGAAATAAAAAGGATAATTTTTCAATGATAATTTTTCATTTTTCAATATCTGTTTTATTATTAATCATGTTGTGTTTTTACTTGTCACAGACGCACACGGCGAAACCACCTCCGGGTAAACCGGATCACAGTTTTTACAAGTGTCATCCTAACAAAATAGTGAAAACAGTTATTTGTATAATTTGTGAGAATGCATATCATAAAAGTGATTTTGAAAAGACTAAAAATCCTGAGTATGTTAGTGAACACCTGATTATCTGCCCAGAACATGTCCTTGGAGACTTAACCGCTAATACTGATCAACATATGCTAAGTGATTTGGCAAAGAAAACGATTGCACTCATAAAAATTGAAAGAACAGAAGAAATCAGAGAACAACTACTTCAAGAGTTACACAATAAAAATGCTGAAAAACTTAATTCATCAATTGTAAACGAGGAAAGCGAACTGCAAGACAAAAATCAGCTTCAAAAACATATGATTGAAATGCGAAAACAAAAAGCACATGGCTCAGGCTAAATAAATTAACTTGAAATATTCAACAAACAGTATATATCACTTTTGGAAACTATTGCAATAGCGTGCCAAAGAAAATTGAATTAAAAATAAATCATGAAATACTAAAGAGAGTGAACGAAACGAAATACCTAGGATTAATATTTGATTCTAATATGAGATGGGATAAACATATTGAACATCTCATAAGTAAGACTAGATACCTCATTTTTATTTTCAGTAAAATTTCCAAATTTATGAATACAACTACTCTAAGAATAATTTACTACGTATTCTTTCACAGTCTGATTAATTATGGAATAGTTGCGTGGGGTGGTGCTTATCAAAATAACTTGCAACTGTTACAAACGGTTCAAAAAATAATTCTAAAAACTATAAATAAAAACTTTTCTGGATTTTCATTGACTGCTTTGAAACGGCCATTATACCTGGGGGTCTTGGGGTTGCGGATCCTGATACACTGATGCTATCTCTGGCTCTGTCTCTTCATACATCCGAGACAAAGCATCTGGCACATGGTGGTCGGCACCTTTCCGGTGCTCGATTGTATATTTATGCACTTGCAGCTCGAACGCCCAGCGAGCCAATCTGCCTGTTAGATTACGCAGATTGCATAACCACCTCAGACTGCTGTGGTCTGTTATTACTTTAAATTCGTAGCATTCTATGTACTGGCGGAACTCGCGTACCGCAAATAGCACAGCTAGGCACTCTCGCTCGCTGACTGTATAGTTTCTCTCGTCGGGCGTCAGCAATCGGCTAGCGAATTCAAGAACTCGCTCCTGTCCGTTTATATTTTGTGTCAATACAACACCGAGTCCCGTATTAATCGCATCGGTTTGTATTACGTATTGCTGGTCAAAATCTGGACTGTGCAGTATTGGTGCCGAGGCGACGAGAGCTTTTATCGCCTCGAACGCTGACTACTGGTCTTCTCCCCATACGAATGGCTGATCTTTTCTTGTTAGCCAAGTCAGTGGCTCGGCCTACGCTGCGTTACCCTCTAGAAATGGCCTATACCACGATGCCATGCCGAGAAAACGCCTCAGTTATTTTAGATTCTTTGGCTGTAGAGAATTCACTATTGGAGCGATCTTCTCTGGATCTGGCCTGAAGCCGTCTCTGTTTACAAGAACGCCGAGGTATTTCACCTCTTCTTTGAAGAATATGCTCTTCTCTCTGTTGACCGTCAACCCTGCTTCTTTGATTCTTTTTAATACGCGCTCGAGGACTTTAACATGATCCTCGAACGTTTCTGTTGCAACAATTACGTCGTCTAAATAAGAAAAGGCGTGTAGCTGCAGCTCTGGCGTAATTATTCTGTCCATCAGCCTTTGGCTTCTGCTTCTGATAAACCGAAAGGTAGGTGCTTGAACTGGAAAATCCCCATTCCTGGCACCGTGAAAGCTGTATACTGCTTGCTCTCTTCGCTCAGCGGTATCTAGTGGTACACGCTACTTAAATCGATCGTTGAAATGTAGCGCGCTTGCTGCAATTTCTTCAGTATCGCATTCATCTATGGCAGTGGATAAGCGTCGTTCCGTGTGATCGCGTTTACTTTTCTGAAGTCGACGCAAGAGGAATATTTTGCATTCGCTTTTCTCACCATCACCGCTGGACTCGCAAAAGCACAGTTCTGGAGACCGAAAAATATTTTCGCTTTATTGGCCTTGTAGTCTGCACCTCCTGGTCGCTTGTTTATTCCGAGCACTTAGGGCTTGGCCGCATCGACTGAAATTTCTCGTATCGACGCGACTGCGACGTTTGCAACTTCGCAATTCCCTCCCCTTAACAATGCTTCCTCTCTCGGAGAAGTTGGCCTTAAACCTTTTACTGGGTCCCAGGTCCATACTTTCCTCTCTTCTCTGCATCTCTTCGACTCTACTCTCTCACATCCTCGCCTCTCTACCTTACCCGACCTCTCTCTTCTTCCTCTTCCTTCCTCAGCGATCTGTTTTCCTGGCCTTGCCATTTTCATTCGGCAATCCAGGTACAGACTTGAGTGGCTCACCCATCTGCACAGCTGGCACGATGACTGCGGCAATTGCCTACGCGCAGGACATTCCCTTCGTGAATGTCCTTTTCGCTGGCATACCCAACAGGTCATCTCCGGGCAATTGAGTGCCCGGTGCCCCACTTTGCAGCAGGTGATGCACGCACCACCACCTCACCTCTCTCCTCGAGCCACGGCACTAGCGGTCGGTCGCAACAAGGCCGCGCCATACGCTAGCTCTCTTTTCTCTCGACGATGCTCTCTTTCTCCTGACTATCCTCTCCTCAACCTCGACAGGAGGAAACTCACCTCCAGGGCCAGCCTGCTTTATCCTCTCGACTGCAGCAACTCTCTGAGTCCCTCCTTTCTCCTTGTACGCCGCACCAGGGATATGCATCTTCTTCGCTGGTAGCGGAGGCGCGTAACGGCTATTTAGCTCTGGTAGTCGTTCCCAGCGTCGACCGTACTTCTCCAACTCCTCCCAGCTTTTGACGCTTTTATCGCCAATAGCTCTCCGGTATTCCGGAAGAAGGTTCCGATACGCGATGTGAAGCAACTCACGTTCGGATTGAGGTCTGCGAAAGCGCAAAGCAAGATATTGAAGGATCGCGGTATACGCTGCGATCTTCTCTTCTCTATGCTGCGTTCGCTTGCGCAGATCTTCCTCCAAATCCTCCTGATAATATAGAACCATGTATCGGCGATGAAAGGCCCGGCAGAACGTCTCCCATGTTCGCAGGCTCTTTCTCTTCGCCCGATACCAGCGGCTTGCCTGTGCCTTGAATATGCACGGCAACACCGCTAGCAGCATATGGTCTAATACCGCTGACCCCTCCAGAGCTCTGAGCGAATCTGCTGATCTCTTTCACTCGACGAGACCAAAGAGTCTCCACGCTTCCAACTTTCGTCGAGAAACTTAATTCACGAGCCCCGTCGACGACGCTTACGACGTACTGTGTGCCAGTCGTCGCCGTCGGGTGACTCGCTGTCGCTAGAGCGCACGCGCGGCAGACAATCTCGCTGGGACTTGATAGAGCTCCCCACGCTATCACGTTTAGCGTTGGACTCTACTCCAAGTCCCACCACGAGTTGCCGTTTCGTCAGATGATTCATAGCACGAGCATCATGCGACTTCAACAGCTGACGACTGTCCGCAGAACACTCCTCGCTGTCTCTCTCTACACGGAAAGACGTCGGCAGCTTGCCTCGTAGCCCGCTGTGCATCTTTCTGTGACTCACACTTCGCGCAATTTTCACTGTCACTCGCGAAAACACTTCTACTCTCCCTTTAGATAATCGCGATTTCTCACAAGGGATGCCAATTGCGACGATGTACCTCTCAACACAGGTGCGCAACACCTAGAGCCTCGCATGAGCTAGGATTTTTTTTTAACGTAGGATGTGGCGCGATGCCGTCCTGCTTTAGTCGCAGGCTCGACAATGTTTGCCGCAGCTCACCCCTGGTGAGGTTCAGTACCCAGTTTCCAATGTCGTCTTCCATGCCGTTCAACATTATCAGGGTTCTTTCTGAATGTCTTCTCTGCGCGCGCTTTAGCAACAAGTATTGCTCGCTAGAGTCGTGCGCGTGTTGTATGTGTTTCGCAATTCCTAACTATGCGTTATGCTCGCTTACGCCGTTGTGTGTCCCCAGTCGGTGCGACAAGATTGAAAAGAAAACAAAAAGATGACACAAATCCCGCTTATCTTGTCGCTCGCTAAATTCACAACTAAAAAAAATTGATGTTGTGCTTGTCGACCCCGTGTTGAGCCACCCGATAATCCGACCGGTGATACTGCCACTCCTGTTGCTATTTTACAGGAATTCTTACAATGTTTTCTATGCTGTAAACTCAAAAATATCTAACTGACATGCGCCATCGACTCCCAGCATTGTGTGTGAGTACGATCGCCTTCCGCGCTCAGCGGCCAAAATTTAAATTTCTAACCTGCTCACCTGTTTATAGCAGGCGTATTTACTTTTGGAGCACGCAATTTGGTCCGGTTATTCAACCCGGAAAATTCCTGAAAAAT
This sequence comes from Trichomalopsis sarcophagae, assembly GCA_024372645.1. Classification (NCBI taxonomy): domain Eukaryota; kingdom Metazoa; phylum Arthropoda; class Insecta; order Hymenoptera; family Pteromalidae; genus Trichomalopsis; species Trichomalopsis sarcophagae. The sequence continues at coordinate 164,799 of QLSS01000171.1, read as the reverse complement.
AAAAGAATTAATTGCGACGTCTCGTCTCGTAGGCCTGCCACTAGGCCCATCTCAACTTGCGCGAAGCACCAAGAGAAGCCCCCTCTCCGAGTCCTACGCGATCGCGTTCACACAGCACAGGTTATGGCTCGCACCGTTACTGCGCTATCCCGCGCGTTACAAGATATTATGTTTGCAGTATACTTAATACTAACCAAATTTGGTAATATTTTGAAACTTGCTAATGAGAATTTATATTGTAAAAAATATCAAAATATTTAATTATATTTTAATTTTTAATATTATGACATATAGTACAGTTAGTTTACTTTACTTAATTTTTAAAAATATAAAAAAAAGTGCGTGAATTAATTAAGTCCTGCACCTAAAGAAATTCTAAGTTACGTGAGATAAAATCTACTTGTAGAACCGCGTTATTTATGCGTTTCATACGATTTTTAATCTTTCTACATATTTGCTAAATGTACATTTCGAAAGACATTTTATTCCTCCAACTGTGATAGGTTTTGATTACAAACATTATTCTTGATCAACTCCGTGTACTTGTTTTACCATTTGTTTTTTGTGTTTTTCGAAAACTATCACAGCTACAGAGCTAAATATTTATATGTAAGGTTGTATTAAAACTAAACAATAAATCAAATCATTGTTATTTTAACAAATAGATTTATCTGTCACATATTAGTACGCATATGATTTTTAAAGATGTCATAGCCATAGGGTCCACTGCGAAGTGCGAACCAAAGCAGTTGAGTAAAAACTGTTATGGTAGACTGTTTCTACACAATTTGTAAAACATTTGTGTAAAAATTAAATGCATAATGCACTATAGTGCATATTAAACCACATTATCAAATATACAGTATATTACCTCTGAACAGATCTTACACTGACAAGTGAATAGTTTTATAGAATCACGTCACTGGGTATAAATGACTCATACAGATCGACTGTTCTTTGTGTAACAGGATCCTTTTTAGTACGGTTTTATTAGTTGCCGTCGCGCAGACGTTAGCTGCGTGCAATGCAGCGGTGATGCTGATGAAGGATTCCGGAACAATCAAGGCCGCGACGCCTTGTTCCACTCACTAGGCGAGACGATGTGACCTTCGCACAGGTCGTCGTGCAGCGGTTCGCTCAGATGATGCACACGTATCGACAAGCGTTATGTATGCCCGCGGAGGCGGCAGGGATCGTATCTTAGAAATGCACGCGAATGGGTAGAGTGAAAATATGAGTTTATTGAAGAGACAACTGGAGATATGCTACAAAGTGCACTCATAGCGTGCGACGTCGCAGACACTCGCGGAGCTCAAGAACCAGGGAGATACCATACTGATGAGAGAGAGAGTGAAGCTTAAAACGCTCATCACTTCTTCTTACTGGTCCTTGATGCTTTTTAATATTAGATTTTAATAAAAGAAATAATAAGTCTAATATTTATCAGGAAAAGTAATAAACGTTTGCAAATCTGAACCGTGGATCCGAATTCAGATTTGAAATAAATTGATTTTACTTTAAATTATTATTTAACAAATAATATAAAAAGAAAATTTATTTTAAATGAAATAAGTAATAATAATAATAGTAGGTCCGGGATTGTGGATAATGGATATGCAACGCAATAATTATAAACTCTTGTTTATATTCAAACTAGTGTATATATTAACAAAAATAATTGAACATAAGAATAATGCCTATTTTTGCTATTATTACTTTTAAATGAAATTTAGTTACAATTTTGTTAGTTTTTCGATAACTTTTGTTATGCGATTATCAAATACTATTAAATTCTACGCTTAAATTTGCAGTAGATTCCTATGTATGTACTAAGGCGCATAAATGTGCTGCCAGAGTAGACTAGAGCGCTTCAAAATGCTGCTGCTAGTGATTTAACACAGGCTTCGCATAGCCTTTTATAGGGCGCTAAGCGAGCGCTGATTGAGCCGCCGAAATTATCTATACATTCACACAATCATTGTATCATTCATTCCTATTTACATTTTTCATTCATACAAACACACTCAGATGCGCGCGACTCGCCGTCGCTCGCTCACGCTACACCTCCAGATAAAATGATTCAAATTTTTAATTATTTCATTAAGTAGATTTATATAAAAAAAAGTATTTTAGTAGATAAGATATGTATTGCTACATTTGGAGTATATTTTACCTTAGGTTGTCGTCTGTTTACCACACTTACTCCTCTTCTGCTTTGCCTCCTCCTTCTTCATCGAGTTCTACTCGCTTTCAAAATCCATGCGGACTTGTCGCTGCCAGACCTTGGACCCGTAGCCAAAGGTCGCGAATGGGTTTGGCTTTTACGATGATCGACGGAGAAGAGCGTCGAAGAGCGCATGCAGCTTTGGCTCGATCCGTTGAGCTCTCTCCTCGCATCTTAGCTTCTTGAATCGCTTCAAGTTGAGGCGCACGGACTCGATTGCCGGGACCCGTGGTTTGGTTGTAGTTTCGCGGTCTCCGAGTTGCATTGCCTCCTGTCCAACTTGGACAGTCTGGACCCAAACGTCCTGCCCGGAGATTAATTTACGTAGATAAACCACTGATGTATGGCTTGAGCGCTTACAAGTGCGTCCCATCTTGCCGATCGATTCTTTTTTAAAAGCGCTTAAAAGTTCCGACTTTCAAAAATGTACTGACGATAGTCAGCTCTACCATGCCCTTGTATAGGCCAAAATTTGCAGAAAAAGTTTATGAAAAACTTATACTCCTCAAACTCATAGTATAGTGGGAGTTTGTTTTCAAGGGATTGACAGGACATTGTAGTCTCTTGATGAAAAAAGGGGAAGACAGTGACTTTGTCTATATTCCTTTCTTAGGCTTTATGAAATATGTTTAAGCCATGTTTGCATTGCTCCAAATGAAATTACTGATTGTTTTTAAATTTTAATTATAGAGTTTGTCGAAATTGAAATTTTAATTCATCAACAAGTACTTAACTGAATTAATTATTTTTGATTTTCATTTAAAAATAGAATAATACTTGTAGAGTATTATTGCTATAAATTGAGTCATTTTTTCTTATTTTTGTGTATTTTTTATTAAGTTTAGGTATTTTTAACCTATTGAGAATAAAGTCATTTTTTGGATGAATTAATGAATGTCAGAAGATTCCAGGATGCCAGGTTGCAAAAATGGAATTCAATAAGTAGGAAGAAAAACATTGTTCTTTAAATTATCCCAGATCTGCAAATTTTAAAAATATTATTTATTTATTATTTATTATTTTTTATAAAATAAAAAATATATGCGAAATACATCTATAATGATTCATTATTTAAGTGTGAATTAAGAAATTTATTTTTTAAAGTCAAAAAAAAATTACTTTATATTATTTTTATTTATACTAAACTTTTCTATGATATTTTTTTAAATCATTTATATGGAAACGACCTTTTTCTTTTTGATTGTCTCGATCAATTAAAAAATATTCATATAAATTCGTATAAAAAGTTTTCCCGATTTTTCTTTGGATATCGTATGGGCCTTCGTAAATTGAAAAAAATTTTGAAATTTTCTTGTTCTCTAAGTCAGTTACATTATTTGACTTTAAAAGAACTTCATCACTTTCGTTAAAATTAACAAAAAATTGTTGTTTTTCTAGATTATATTTATCAGCACGTTTTTGTGCTTTTGTTTTGATACGTTCACGTGCGAGAAAAATCCTTTTCTCGTTCGGAGTATCATCTTTTGGATTAATTGGATTGATCCAATCTTTCCATGCTCGTTTAGGTTTAATATTTAAATGTAATTCGATTGGTGTAAAATGCGTCGATTCATGATGCGTTTCATTTATTATTGTTTGAATTATATTAATATATCCGACCCAGTCGGTATGTTTCTCGCTCGTGAATGTGCGGAAGAATCTCCCGAGTTCTTTGTTTACTCGCTTGACAATGTTACTTTGTGGGTGTCGTATGGACGATAAAATCAAGTCAATATTTTCTTCGTTCAATTTTTTGCTCCACGCGTTCACCGTAAACTGTGGGCCGTAGTCACATGAAATGTGCTTTGGTTTACTGTATTGAGGAATATAATCGTAGAAAATTTTTTGTATAGCGGCAGTGCAAGTTTGTCTTCGTATTGGATATAGAACTACGAATTTTGAAAAGGCATCTATGGTTACGAGAATGTTTTTCATTCCACCGCACCCCGTCGGTAAGGGGCCATAAAAATCTATAGACGTTAAATCGTCTGGCGCTTCTGGAATAATAGTTTCCATAGGCGCTGCACATGTGCGAGTTGAGACTTTGTTTCGTTGACTCGCCGTCGCTTGCTCACGCTCACATACACATATAAATCTGGTTACGCAACGCGCTGCTGCTCGATGCTGGCTGTGTAGCTGGAGAGAGAAGAGTGGGGCGCACATGCACACATGTGAGTCGGATAGTCCACCGTCGCTGCGTGGACTACTGCGTAGCTGCTGCTGGTTTCGTAGGAGGTGAGAAGAGTGAGGCGGCCGAAACATTCCGTGCGCTCGTTGTATAGGTAGACTTGAATGCTTTTAGAATTTTTGAAATATGTATGTTTTAGGAAGTTACACGCCGGATCGTGTATGGGGCATTATAAAGCTGAGGCTGGTACTTACAGTCGTAACAGTGCGACGTCGCAGTAGCACGGACGAGTGGTCAGCGGTACGCGTCTCCCCCTCGAGTCGGCTGCAGCCAGGGCACTCGTCTCGCAAGATGTTCGATGCGTGTAGATGCACCGGTGCACTTCCGAACAATATCACACGATGTTCCTCAATTTCCCGAGTGCTCGATAGCACTTCACAAAAGGTTAGCGGAGTCGTCTTAGTTAAATTCGCACGACGTAAACACGTGTGGCTAATTCGGAAACCGGTCGATATCTCTCGAGCCACGCGCGTGTATCAACGCGCGAAGCTCTCCCTTTCCCCTCACTCTCTGTCACTCACCTGGCGCTCTCTCGTCCTCTCGCTGTTGTCTGTAATAGAAAATATCTATACAAATCATATTATAAATATATTATGCTCGAGAGGTTATAACGAGTAGTAATATTAATCGTTATATTTGTAATAAAAGATAAGTATAATCTACTGTGTGCTTAGCATACATTTCTAACGTCAATTCACAATTAAAGCTTTATTGAATTTAAAATATTTATGATTTTAAAAATAAATTTATAGAGTAACGGACGTGGTGCACTGAGTAATCAAAGTAAAATTATAGAAATTATTATACTTATATAACATGAGAATCAACGCAAAATTATTTACTAATCTTAACGTGTAATGAAACAGTATACAAAATTTTTTAACTTTGCTCAAGAATAGAAAAATAAAGGCAATTATCACATGACATTTTGCGTTTGTGGTGCAAATTAAAATATAAACAAATAAAATTGTTAGTTAAATAAATGATCAGACTCACCATGATAACTCTTGCACAAGCAAATTCAGCATATACGTACGGAACCGCCCTCTAGATGCATAGTATCTCTAATAAGCTAAAATAAATAGAAACTGGCTTAAACTCAAAGCAACAAGCTCTATTGACACTTTGAAGAATTAACAAAATATTATGTAAAATAAAAGACTTATCTGATTGCAGCAACAAGTTTGCACTGGGAGATAGGGCTCTCACTATTGACTCCTTTGCAGTTTACTAAAAAAAAAACCACTTGAGAAGTTGCCAGCAGTGATGAAAATATCACAACGAACTTTTTGACTACAGGTACGAACAACAATCACCGCACTTTGTTATCAATAACTTAGATGCCATGCATGTATTTGGAAATTAAGGTCCCTTCTGCTTTCGAATAGGAACTAAGGTAGAAAAAAGGAACAGACCTGGGTAAATCAATAATAACACTCGGTGTCGTAACTAAGTGAAATATCTTATCAGCGGTTAAAACTAGATAATAGATTAAAGACCGAAAGGTCCGTCCTGATCGGCGTAGTGATTTGCCAGGCGGTGCGTCGGTCCCGTGGTGGTGGCAGGAGGGGACCCCCCACAGCTACTCCCTTACCAGTGACAAGGGCGGAATTCCCGCAAAAAGATAAAGGGTTGCCTCTTGAGGGTGACGTCCTGTCTAGGTAAGGGAGGCTGCGGTTGCTGGGGACGTTGGGTCGTAGGTGCCAGGTCTTTTATTGGCTGGTTCGAAGAAGACCCAGGAAAGCGTTGAAAGAACGCCTGTAACTGATGATTAAGAAAAAAAAGATGTCTACCTGCGATGCAGTAACCTGATTCCAGAGGTTGCTAAGCAGCGTCCAGATGTGGTCAGTGAGAGGCCTGAGGGATAAGATGGTCACTCTCAGGGATGCCCTTAAAGAGGTTGTCGATGGAGTGGCCGATGACTCGGAGCCCAGGGTTGGCGGCGTTAAGGAGCATCCTTCGCTAAACATCCTCGGGTGCCTGAATGTGCCAGGACATCGTGCCGAGGATGCTGTTGGAGCTGGATGGTGCGCCAAGAGAGATCTTCCCGTAGCCGTCCGTGGGCGCCAGCAACAGCTGCGACGGAAAGGAGGCTGGAGCGGGCATCGTCAAGCGTTCTCGACGGTGTAGGCCCCTACGCATCAGTCAAGCGCACGGCCTTGTGGCTGCTGGTACATCCCCCCCGGGGGGAGAGTGGCGGAGCGATGGCCTCGAGCGGATATAATCATCGGGGGGATGAGTCTGGTGTTGGCAGGGGTGTGACTGAAGAAAGCAAGCATCATGGAGCTGACTGAAGCAAGGGCTACTCGTTGAGATTAATGGCGCTGGTCGGCTAACTGCGCTGATTTTAAGTTCTGGAGCGATGGGCACGTCGCTGAACGCCGATGACGTCATCAGCGAGATGTTGCTTATCCAGTGATGGGCTGGGTTTTGTGGCGTCTGTTGCTGTCTGCATGAAGTTTCGAAGTCGCGGCGTGAGGCTATTCGATGCGCGAAGCGAGACGTGGTGTGACCGGTGCGCTGATGGCTGGCAAGGCACTGCCAACGTTGTCGTTTTTGTTGCCGCCGTGTGTACAAACGCGCGGTATGAGGCTCGGCGCGCGGTTGGGAATGGCCGACTGTGCGTGAAATGGGCAGCGAGACAAGCAAACGCGGCACGAAATAGCGTCCATAAGCGATGTGACGGCGTTCTTGGCCCCAAGCAACAAGTTTCGCTGGCTCCGAGGCTGCTGCTGTTGCTGCGATGACGATGTTGGGCCTCGATGACCTTCTCCGCGGCGATATAGCACGAAATGGCCATATAGCACGAAATGGCGGCCATAAGCGATACGACGGCGTTCCCGGCACCGAGCGACAAGTTTCACAAGGGCGCGATGAGAAAAGCGTCTTGACCTTGACCTTGCGAAAGGATCCGCCTGTCCAGGCGATGATTATGCCGACTGCGAGACACCAAGGCGATGATGTTGGTTGTGGCGTCGGTGGCGCGGTGTGCTGATGCGTGCTAGTGATATGAAGCCACTGGTAGTGTTGCCGCAGGTGGACCGCCGTTCACTGATCTCATGGTTACATCAAGAACTGCGGATCTTGAACTGCAGCGAGGTAAAAGCGTCGGCGTACGACTACAAATGGCCAGCGCGAGACGTTGATTTTTCTGAGTTAGCTCGACAAGAAGGATAAAAGCGTCTCTGCGCGGTTGTGAATGGCCAACGCAGGACGTGAGTCAATGTAAGAGTCGACAGAATGATAAAATTGTCGTCGCGTGGCTGTAAAGGGTCGACGCGAGATAAGAGGATTAGTCAGTGTAAAAGCTGACAAAAAAGCTAAAAGCTCGAATTGAGCAAAAGGCTGCTGACCACCGATTAGAAAGCCGAGACGAGCTCTGTAGAGGGCGAGCCCGCGGTCGAGGCTGTGCGAAATAGCGTGGCGTTGAAAATGGCGCCGCGCGATAACTCGCGGATTGCAAGAGTTCTGAGTCGGGGTCACCACTTTGGAAATTAAGGTCCATTCCGCTCTCCAATAGGAGCTAAGACAGGAAAAAGGAACAGACCTGGGTAAATCAATCATAACACTCAGTGTCGTAAATAAGTAAAATATATTATCAGTGATTGAAACAGATTAAAGACCGAAAGGTCCGTCCCGATCGGCGGCCAGGCCGGAACTGATCATGTCCAAGCTCACCTCGCGCTCGCCACGGCGTGGTGATCCGCCAGGCGGTGCGTCGGTCATGTGGTGGTGGCAGGAGGGGACACCTACATGTGTGTGTGTTTGTACTGCAGTGTCTTAGACTCTCGGTCGAGTCAAAATTCAAAAAGCAGAGGAGGCAGGCTGCGACCATTTTTAATACACGTGGAATTTTAATAGAATTATATGTTTTGAGACTTTGATAAACTTTAATAAATAATTATTCTGTGATAAAAAAAAACTTTCAAGGGATAAAATATTAATAAAATAATAAGTTTTTTCAATTATTTATTTGAGAACATCTTTTATCTTCCGTTATTTATTTGTAATTATTCATAATTATTGCTTAATTAGAAACCCGTTTATTGAAGTCTTAAACAATTTTATTAAAGTCTTAAACAATTCTATTATAATCCCGCGCGCATTCGAACGCTTTTTGACTTGATCGAGAGTCCGAGATACTACAGCACAATCACACACACATGCATGGCATCCATTGCTATGCTGCTGCGGCGGCTAACCTCTCACCCGCAACGCGTCGCGTACTCGCAACTAAGTTATTGACAACAAAGTGCGGTGATTGTTGTTTGTACCCGTGGTTCAAAAGTCCGTTGTAATATTTTCATCACTGCTGGAAACTTCTCAAGTGTTTTTTTTTTTTTTTTTTTTTTTTTAGTGAACTGCAAAGGAGTTAATACTGAGAACCCTATCTCCCAGTGAAAACCTGTTGCTGCTATCAGATAAGTCTTTTATTTTACATAATATTTTGTTAATTTTTTTTAAGTGGCAAAAGAGCTTTTTGCTTTGCGTTTGAGCCAGCTTCTATTTATTTTAGCTTATTGAAGATACTATATGCATCTAGAGGACGGTTTCGTACGTATATGCTGAATTTGCTTGGGCAAGAGTTATCATGGTGAGTCTGATCATTTATTCAACTAACACCTCAGAAAACTACACTAGTTTCTAATATTAATTCACAAAGTGTTTCATTTGTTATATTTTAATTTGCACCACAAACGCAAAATGTCATGTGATAATTACCCTTATTTTACTATTCTTAAGTAAAGTTAAAAAATTTGTATACTGTTTTATTACACGTTAAGTGTGATAGAAGTACAATAATTTGTTTTTGTCACACAAGCACGATTTTTGCGTTTTTCTGACCTACTAAGCGGGACTAAAGTAACTTTTTTCAGACAGGCCGGCAATAAAAATTGAAAAACACCCGCTACTCGAGCAGCGAACAAAAAAAATTTACGCCCATCGTAGCGGGCAATAAAAATTATATACATGGGTCATTCCTATATATTTCGTCAAATCGGTGTCGGGGGGGGGGGGGGGGGGGGGCGAGAGGGGGGTCGCCCAATCAGCCCGCCGATTTTGTATGTTAAAGTACATTAGAAAAAACGGCTATTTCTGAGACGAAAACTTTAAGAAATTTTTTTGCTCAGAAAGCCTCAAAATTAAAGTATCCCAGTACTGCAGAAAGCCTCAAAATTAAAGTATGCCAGTACTGCACGACCGTCTGTCCTATAACGCGAAATATGGTTAAATAAGGCCCTGAACCCCAACTTCGAGGACTTCGTAGATATGCTAAAACCCAAATAAACAAAACCAAAATAATTACATCTTTTCCTACTATATTTGAACTGTCTTTACTGAAAATTTGAGCTAGATTGGGTCAGATAGACCTGAGATATAGGGATGCCAATATGGCGATTTTGGCAAATTAGGCTGTCTTCCAAGGCCTATAACTTTTTACTGGAATGATAAATTTGAGTTTTTCAAAAGGGAAATTAAAGATTTTTCCAAGACGAACATTCTAAGACTTTGAAAGCTCAAATCGACTACAAAACAAAAAAATGGCATGCGATCCAAGATACGCAAAAAGTGCAAAAAATGAGTGTTTACGTTTTGCCCTACAGAAAAGGCCACTTTAAGTCTGAGATTCTCAGACTTTTTTTGCTAGAAAGCTGACGTTATAACAAGAAGATTGCTATTTTTTGGCTTAAAAATATTGATTAGGTAACCCTGTGCAAATGTTTGAAAATAGCCATTTTTTCACGATTTTCGAAAATTCAATAATTTATCACGGGAGCTAGGGGGCACCTAGAGGGCTAAAATTTTAGAAACAGCCGTTTTTTCTAATGTACTTTAACATACAAAATCGGCGGGCTGATTGAGCGACCCCCCCCCCCCCCCCCGACAATTTTTGACGAAATTTGTAGAAATGACCCATATATATATCAAAACTGTTGTTGCCGCATCAGAAGAAAGTTGCATTAGTTCCACTCAATATGTCAAAAAAAAAAACGCGAAAATCCATACTTGTATTATAAAAAATATGTTGTGCACCAAGGGCTAAGTGGGTTTTTCGGCCTCGTGTGGTTACAGTACTCGTCAGCGGCTCGTAACGTCCACACTTGGTATAAAAAAGCCCACTTTGCGCCCTTGGTACACAATATACTATTAATTTTACTTTGATTACTAAGTGCACCACGTCCGTTACTCTATAAATTTATTTTGAAAATCAGAAATATTTTAAATTCAATAAAGCTTTAATAGGAAATCGACGTTAGAAATGTATGCTAAGCACAAAATAAATTATTCTTATCTTTTTGTTAGATTATGCATAGTACATTTGTCTGTACACTATACAAAAGTTCCTAGAGATAGGATAGACACACACATGTACGACTCCCCACCAGTACTATATATGTGAGTCGTACTACATATAGTCACTGCGCGACTACGACTAGCTCTCTCTTTACTGTACGCTCTTGGAGAGCACACGCATGCTTGGCATGCTCTGTAAATAAATAAAGTAAACCTCTAAGTATAATAATCCTCCCGTCTCCAAATTAATTTCTAAACACTTTTATTAAAAAGAACAGTCGATCTCTATGTGTCATTTATACCCAGTGACGTGATTCTATAAAAATATTCACTTGTCAGTGTAAGATCTGTTCAGAGGTAATATACTGTATATTTGATAATATGGTTTAATATGCACTATAGTGAATTATGCATTTAATTTTTACACAAATGTTTTACAAATTGTGAAAAAACAGTCTACCATAACAGTTTTCACTCAACTGTCAGGGTAGGCTTAAAAAATCCTATTCATACTAATATGTGATAGATAAATCTATTTGTTATTATAACAACCACTTGATTAATTGTTTAGTTTTGAACCAACCTTAGATATAAATATTTAGCTGTGATAGTTATCAAAAAACACAAAAAACATATTGTGAAACAAGTACACAGAGTTGACCAAGAACAATGTTTTTCATTCGTTAATCAAAACCTATCACAGTTGAAGGACTAAAATTTTCATATTTTGTTTTAATTAAAAAAAAAAAAAACAATAAATTAAGTGGTTTATATCTTAACTAATAGATTTATGGTTTTCATATCAGTACTCATGTGATTTTTTAAGCCGCCACAGCCATAGAGACCACTGTGAAAGTGTGAATCAAAGCAAATGAGTAAAAATTGTTATAGTAACACGTTTCTACATAATTTGTAGAATATTCGTATAAAAATTAGATGTATAGTTCATTATAAGTACATTTTTAATGAATAAAAACTTTCGAAATGTACATTTAGCAAATATGTAGAACGATTCAAAATCGTCTGAAACGCATAAAAAACAGTTTTAAAAATAATTTTTTCTCTACCAAACTTAGAATTTTTTCATCTGCGGAACGTGAGATGAGATTTTGTCATGAGATCTTAGCTGAGATCTCACAGTATATCTCATGTGATATCTCACCCGAGATTTATCAATCAATAGGGAAGAGAATACTACATTATAGATACTACGGATATTAAGGGGATGTCGTAGCCAAAATGTTGGAAAGGTAACATCCTACTATACCGACAAACACATTTTTTGTTATAAATAAATAATTAAGCACATACCGAACAAAAGCTTTGTCATTAAGTGTTCTTACTATTATAACAAATACTTCAAACTTGAAATCTCGTCGATTGATGCTGCATTTTTGACAAACAACGAAAAATGCGGTCTGAGGTGCCGGTAAGCCACAGACGACAGCGGAGGTTACTCTATCGCCTCTTACAAAGAAAATAAACAATTTACACTACAAATCGTTGTCAATACGTGTTCATTATACGATTTGGCACAGTCACGTATGTTCAGAAATACAACGAAGCAAACTATAAAAGCAAATAACGAAAAATACGACGCGAGGTGGGCCGAGTTCAATGACAGCCATGAAAACTAATGCTAACCGATACACGTCAGATGGCGCTTACGGTAATTTCGTCACCATCGCCGGCTAAAGGGGAAACGTTAGCACCAGCACAGTGCGCGTGTTCCGAAACTCGGGCGCCTCTGTTTCTGTCTCTCTCAGCCATACATGAGTTGCGTGCGCCTGAGAGAGACAGAAAAACGGGCGCCTGAGGTTCGGTATACGCCCTAAGTTTTCAAAGATTTCATGACCTTGCATTTACGACAGATCTAGCGAAGGTCGAGGAGGCAACCAACGCTAATATTTATTTATTTACGAGCCTAAACGCGAATTTTGACTCTACAGGGGGAGAGCTCTGATCTGGACGGAGCCGGGCTCTTCCCCTGTAGAGTACCAATCCGTGTAAATTTGTCCCAAATAATATTTTCACAAAACACAAAATACACTGCACCCATAAAAAGTAGGTTTCCAATTTTTTAGTATTATCTAGAAGAGAAGAAAAGTAATATATTGCGTAGATCCTATCTCTCCTCCTGTAGAGTCCAAATTCGTGTTAACGCTTTCAAATAAAAAAATATCTGCGTTTCTTGCCTTCTCGACCTTCTCTTAGTCTGTCGATAGCACAAGGCCATCAAATATTGATCAAAACATTGCTTATGGCGAAACTATACGGATTCTAAGCCTACAGGGGGAGAGCCCAAATTTGTGTTAACGCTTTCAAATAAAGAAATATCACCGTTTGTTGCCTTCTTGACCTTCGCTTGGTCTGTCGAGAGCATAAGGTCATTAAATCTCGATAAAAATATGGTTTATTCAAAATTACACGGTTTCATAGTCTACAGGGGGAGAGCCCGGCCGCGCGAAGATCCTGGCTCTCCCCCTGTAGAGTGTAGAGTCAAAATATCGGCGTTTCATGCTTTCTTAACCGTCGGGTTCTTAATTTCTTAATTTCTTAACCTGGGTTTGCTGGTAGCAGAAGGACATGAAATCTCGATTCAAACGTTGCTTATATTAAAACTATACGGATTCATAGTCTACAGAGGTAGAGCCCGGCCTCACGCAGATTTGAGCCTCTTGTACAACCCAAATTCGTGTGTTTATAACTCGGATTGCAATTGTTATTACATATAGTAGACGCTAATAATAGTTTAACTTGGTAAATAATTAAAGAAAACATCATATTATATAGGTAAAAAAACTTTAACGTTTTAATTCTAATACATTTTCTCTAATATTTTCATAGAATTTTATTTTTCAGATTTTAAAAGGGTTCTGTCCCCTTCAAAACAAAAATCATCAGTTACATAAGATTATTAGGTGAGAATTACCTGATTCTCTCATCCGAGATTTTTCAGTAGGGATATACTTATTATCCATAGTCGTGTGTGCATGTAATGTAGCTGTGCTTATATTGTATAGTGACATTTCTTCTGTTGGTACTACCAAACGTTACTATAATCTAGTCGTAGGCGCTTATATCTACCTATATTATATTGTTGTTAGAGAGATACTCCCCCCCGCAACCCCCCCCCACACCCCACACGTCCCCCCACAGTGCCCCCCCCCCTCACCAAATAACGTAAAAATCATTCATTAAAAAATAACAATAATGTTCGTAATTAATAATTAATTTTTACAATAAATTGTGTGTACACACAAATCAAGAAGACTGTAGAGAAGGAGAGTCAACAAAATAGGAGTTTGGAGTCAGAAAATACTGAAAACTGTTTCAGACACCTGCCGCCGCGTGGTGGCGCTTCAAATAGAAGTCTTCTGGTAACGTCACTCGCGCATGCGTAGATGCGGCTAACTGGGAAATTAAATTGTTATGAAAATAAATAGTCTCTGTGAACCTTACAAGAATAAAAAATTAACGATAAACAAAAATTGCCGAATAAATATGTTGACAATCAGTGTATTTATTCATTAGAGACTAAGCACTGGTCATACATTTCGTGGCTATTTTTGGCCCCGATATATTCAAACTTAAGTTTTCTAAACGTATTTTTAGCTGCTAAATCTTAGCTCATTTAGTTAATTTTTGAAGTGAATACTTCTATAGGCTTGCTAGGTACACATTTTTACCGGGGAGTGAATCGAGAAAAACCGACCGTCACGCAGTTATACCGAACGGCAGAAAAAATTGAAGTTAATATAAAACCAACAAAACATAAATTTAAATGATGAATTTCTAAAGCGTCAGATAAAAAACATTAGCACGTGAATTCTGAGTTACGGTGCTTACTATGATCAAATAATCATTTTATATTTAATACTTTTGTACATTCATTTAAATAATACACCAAGTAATAAATAACAAATAGTTTTAAAATTAAAACCACAACCAAAACTGGGGG
>QLSS01000171.1:133618-144224 GCA_024372645.1 Trichomalopsis sarcophagae | reverse complement strand
GCGGAGTGGAGATTTGTCTGGGGAACTCAGTCTTGCGTCCTGAGTCGACAGCGTGTTTGTTTCAGGAATTACTCCGAGCGGACCTAGACTTAGTCTATTCCCCTCCCCTTTACTGCCGCCAGCTGTCCCCGACATCGAATCAATGCCTCTTTCCACGTAAAGTGCGTCTGCGAGTCGTATCTGCAAGTCTTTGAGATCGCCCCCTGCATTTAGGTTCCTACTCGAAAGTTCCGTGCGTAAGTCGTCTATTGTCAGTCTCAATACCCAATGGTTAATTTCTTCCTCCTTCTGACCTGCGTCCGTCATTGTTTAAGGACGAAAAAAAAAGAAAATAGAAAAAGAAAAGGAGATGTATGCCCGACGACACCGCGCGGGGCACAGCAGTGCAATTTTACTTTAGAATTTAATGTTAAGTCCTTTTTTTAATAACTCTAGAGTCGGTAGCTGTGTGAGAAGGAAAATATTTGGTTTAATTTTCAGATCGTTACGTGTAGTGCGGCAGTTCAAATTCGCTCGATCCTAATTTACGATAGCTTTGTTATTAAATTTTCGGTAACTTGATTGTCGGAGGTAGTAATATTCGGCGTTAAATTATTTTTCCGTTAGCTGTTCGGTAAGGTAACAAGATAGCGATTCGTGGCGTCTTTGAGTTTTGGTTACTGTCTCACGTCTACATAAAACAATGAGCGGTAGTGTATCACCGTATTTAATTTTCGGTAGCTGTGGTTTAAGTAGTCAATTATAGTCGATAGTATTTTAAAGTACGGCTTGGTTATGTAATTCCTCGGTAGCTTGCGGTAGTTGTATATTACGAGAACGAGTTAAAGTGTGTCCAATTATATTCTCCCTTTTTTGCTGTATTTCTAATTATTAGTGTTCAATAGGGGTTCTCGTTGAGGTCGCGATTGTTCTTAAGGTGAGAAAGGAGAGTATTAAGCGCTCGATAGTTCGCATACAACACTATTGGCATCGAATGATTGAAAAAGAAGGAAAAACCCTTCACGCCCCCCGGGGGAAATTATTAACACCAAAAAAAAAAAATTATATTTGGTTCACACACATGAGTGTGAAAGGTACTTACGGGAAGCCTTCTGGGTATCACCAGCCTCCTCAATTTCCGCTTACCTTAGTGTCGAGTCGTCGATATTACACTTAGTTTATATATTTCTATAGAACACTAGGTTGCAGGGTGGTTGATTCACTTAGATTCTAACGGTGCTCTTTCGTCCGAACGCTCGCGCTGATTCTAGTTTGCAATTACGTGCTGTGCCTGCGGAGTGATTACGTCGAAACAGCTTCGAAGTTGCCTAGTCGGGGTCTGAGATCGAAGTGAGCGCTTAACTGTTGGCGTCAGCGCGCGAGAGCGCCTCTATCGCCGTGTGGCGCGCTTGAGCGTCCTTGTCGTCGACCTTGTCGGTTGGCTTGCCTCTGTTGATGTGTCGGGCGAGTCTTGTTTTGTTGTTGTTCCCGATTGTTTGTTCGATACTACTTGGTTAATATAACGCACGTCCACGCACAAGCGATAGCTGTTGTTATTCGCGAGGGCTGGTTGTATGTTCAGCGGCTTGACCATATTTGTGATTTTTGTGAAGGCACGTGAGCTTTAGAGGTTGCGAGCGCGAGCTCTGTCACTGTTGCTAACTGGATCGCAAGTGAGAGCTATTGTCTTATTTGTTAGGAGTAACGTTTCGCTAGTGTCTACTAGGTTCGGTATACGATAGCTACGCGGTGATTTGCCCTTGTTATTGTATATGTCGCTTCGCCCGCTCGGTCCGTTTGTTTTCGGTATGCGGTAGCTGCGCGGCGATTTGCCCTTGTTATTGTACGTGTCGTATCGTCCGCTCAGTTCGTCTGTTTATAAGTCTGTCGAGTCGGTATCATTTGCTTGTAAGTTCTTATGAAATATATAAGTTTAAACGCATAACTTAAATCTACTTCTTACTTATCTAGCTACTACTATCTAATTTGAATTCGCATTTACGTCATCTTTGAATTAATTGACATACTCACTCGGGGTTCGCAATTCTACTTGATACCCCACTTCGTACATTCGAGAACATGCCATGTACGACCATATCCGCCCGCCGCAGCTCGCATGAGAATCATTTCACGAGCAAGTCGGGCGCCAGTTGAAACGCTGGGGTTTTCTCGGTAGCCCAGCGCTCCCTAAATCTAGTCTCACGCGCCGTCACACCCCAATGCATACACGGCGGCGGGCCGCCTCGGCCCAGGGCGCCAGGCATAGAGATGCCGAGGATCCCGCGATCCCCTTTCCGTGAGAGCGCCACCGTGTGTCGGGGCCCGACGGCGCGGGAGTTGAGCTCGGCTAGCTCCAGGAGCGGGTAGAGTATAGGTCAGGATCGTGGGTTATGAAATTCATTAAAGCTTGCTGCGGGTATGATATGTCGTCTTTATTTCTCATTTATTCTTTTAACAACCAACGGCAACCCGCCGAGAATCTACGGCCTCTACAACCCAGAGGCACTACGCTGACTTAATTAATTATTAAGCGGTGCGCCGCACTGCCGGTCGAGGTCATCGTGAAGGGAAGCGAGCCTACACACGCGGCCCCGCAACAAGTTTTAGAAAATCTTATCTCCTTCCGGGGAGATCACTCGCGCCCACCGAACAATCGACGCCGACGCCACGCTCGTCAGCGCGCCGCCCGCCGACTTGCCGGCGCGGGCGAGTACCCGCCTCGCCTCTCTGGTCGTCTACCGGCCCCGACGACCAGCGCGTCCGTCGCGGCGTACTCTCGCGAGTTATGCGATTCCCCGACCCATCAAACGCTTATTTTTCCATATACCGCATCGTGCAAACCCGCTCCCTCATTGTACTTCCCGAAAACCATTCACGACATGTCGACCCCGACACGACCGCACGACGACACCCAGTGCTCACTCATACTTTACGCACACGCTCGTGCATCCTAAGAATCACTTAACGATACTCTGACAAAGGACTAACTTAACCTAATCGCTAAATTATGTACTAACGGTAGCTCGGTAGTGTACAGTAATCGGTAGCTGGTTGGAGAGGCGGGAGGGGCGAGGGAAACGATAGCGGGGAGGTGCGATACGGGAGGAGAACGATAGCGAGGAGTTATACGCCCTACCTGGGCAACGATAGCGAGGACTTGTGCGAGAGCGAGGGCATGGTAGAGGCAAACGGTAGCTTGAATGAGGGTTAACGGTAGCGTCCAGGGAACGATAGCGAAAACGATCGAGAGCTAGGACGTGGGACAGGCAAACGGTAACTTGCATGAAAGACAACGGTAGCTTCAATGGAACGATAGCGGATACGAATCGAGAGCTAGGGCGTGGGACAGGCAGACGGTAGCTTGAATGAAGGACAACGGTAGCGTCAAGGAAACGATAGCGAGAACGATCGAGAGCTTACATCAATCGCAACCGGCGACGAGTCCTCACGGCACTCGGCTCGCCGCCATTACCGCGTTCGTCGAGATACATCGCGTCACACTAACCACGTCGCGTCGCGTTCACCCGAGGCACAGCCACACTAGTTAGTTCGCACGCTATTACACTGTTACTTACTTGCTACGATAACGAAAGTGAAGGTGAACTGCAATGGCGCACGGATGCGGATGCTTCGAGGTCGATCGAGAGCTGAGGAGAGAGCGTAGGCGTCCTATCGGTAGAAGCGATGCGGAGCGAAAGAGAACGAGCTCTCCTCATGCGGCAACACATGGTCGCGGGGCCAGCGCTGCGCGCGCTCCCCACGCGAACTACTCCCCCCTCTACGCGCCTACTCGTGGCTCGACCTGCCACGTCGCGCGGTTGTCGGTGCCTCGCGGCGCAAATTCTCGCTTGGAACGTGTAGTCGAACTACCACGTTACAATATATATATATATATATATATATATATATATATATATATATATATATATATATATATATATATTATTTACAGTTTTGTTAAGTTTACGATGTGTTTTAAGAGTATAATAATTATTGTAAATTTTATAAGTTTTTAAACGGATATACATAAATTATTATATCTTATCAAATTTATACTCTACGATGAACATGCATTAGAACAATGCTACAAATATATATTTTACAAGTATATTAAATTTTATAAATATCGCAAGTGTGCAATCTATGCCTTAATTGCAATAGAGTGTTTACTAGTGAGCATAAATTGCTACTACTAGTTTGTGTATGTATGTTCATGATTCTACGCTTATGTTGCTGTAGAGTGTGTAGTGACTAGAGCGCGGAAGATGCGACAACTAGTAGCTAGCCATAGGCCGCGCATGGCCTTTTATAGGGAGCTAATCGAGCGCTGATTAAGCCGCCGAAATTATCTATACATTCACGCATCATATACCGAAGTGCGCGCGACTCGCCGTCGCTGCGTCATCGCTCGCTTACTGCTGCTGCTGCTTACAGGTAAGGAGAAGGGGAGCGCACACACACATGTGTCGCTGAGTATGCTGCTGGTTGTTGGTCTGTTACGCAATCTTTGAGTCTACTGCTGGCTTCGTAGTGATAGACTAGAGTAGGGAGACGGATCCTTTTTGATTTGTTTTTATTTTTATTTTAATTACATGATGGATCGTGTGTAGGGCATTACAAGGATTGTTTATGGGTTTTCCACGCTACTATGTCACCATAAAGTTTGATTACAAATTCACTTGTTATAATCGAGTCTTTGCAATCAGCAAAACTGGCATCTGAAAAACCTTGCAAATCATCGAGCTTTCCTTTAAACTTCAGACCCAGATTTCTGGTGTGTTTCAGGTATCTACAAACTCATTTCAACATTTTCCACTCCTCATCGGTGGTATTAATTCGATGTCTACTCAACACGTTTACCGCATATGCTATGTCGGAATGTACAGTATTAGCAAGATACAAAAGAAAACCTACTATCTCTCTCTGAGGACAGCTAGTTTTGTTTAGTGTATTTTTAAACCAATTTTTGCTCTCCTCTCTTTCTCGCCTTTTTTGATTTACACTTGGTTTGTCACCATCGGCGTTCTCTGAGGATGTATATCACTATATCCGAAACGTTTCAACATTTCGTCAATGTAATTCTCTATAGTCAAAGTCATCGTTTGATTTTGCCTGTCCCTATTTATTTCAATGCCAAAGAAGCTCTTGGGTTCTCCCATGTCCAACATTTCAAATTCTAACTTAAGTCTTGATGTGATTTTATCCAACTTACATGTGTTATTACTGGCTATCAGTATGTAATTAACATACAGCAACCTTATCAGATGTTTCTTATTGTTGCGCCAAGTAAAAAGACTAGGCTCTGAATCGTGAGAGTTTAGTCCTAGTTTTATTACAACTTCTGTAAATTTTTCCTACCACTTACAGACTTTATCTCGTCTTATTTCTAGTGAACAGTCAATATCCTCTGGTATTTCCATATAAATTTTGTTCTCGATCGTTCCATTTAGAGAAGCTGTTTCAATATCGGGCTGTCTTACTTCAATATCGAACTTATTTATTATGAGTAGCGCTGATCTGATCAGAGGTAGCCGAGAAACAAGTGCATATGTTTCCATTGATTTGTGGTTGTTTTGATCTTTGAAACCTTTATCACAAGTCGAGCTTTATATTTGTTATCATTATTGAATTCAACTTTTCTTTCCAAGACTCACCTTAAATTAATTATATTAGGTCTTTTTCCTTCTTAAACCATAGGTCTGTCAACAAGTGTCCACAGACTTTGTATTTTTCCATTGAGTCTAATTTGCTCCTCATAGCTTTTTATCATTCAAGCTTGTTTTCAGTACTCATGGCTTCTCTGTAGGAACTTGGATCATTTTCTACAGTCGTTATGAACGCATTCAGTTCATCACTTTCCAGTAGATTTAATTTGGATTCAAGTGCATGTGACTCTGATAGACACTCGACTTCTTTTATTTTTCTAAGGCGTCCTCTTCGTTGTTTTTCTCTTCGTTTCAGTGATCAAAACTTTATCTTCATCGAACTTAACTAGCCATGTTTCCATATCTGTTTGTTCCACAAGATTAGCCCAATCCTTAATGCTCTGTTTACTGTATTTATCTCCAAATGCAAGCTTCTCATTGAATCAAGCATCCCTACTTTCATAGTATTTTCCTTCTTCTCTTTTTAAGACTGAATATCCAGTTGGTTTATAGCCTATACTACTCGTTCTTCCAGCTGATCAAACTAAGGTCCTGTCTTCCTTTTTACCTTAATATAAGCTATACAACCGAAACGCTTTAGTTGTTCCAGGTTGACTTTAAAATCCGGTTTGAACATTTGCAATTGTAGAATTATTTCATCCGAGCTGTGAGCCGATCTATTATAGAAATAGACAGCTGCATTTAGGACAATGTCCCACAGTAATAGTCTCGGATAGATGCGTATTGTACATTAAGGCTCTCGTTAGTTTTTGGATAGTCTGATTAAATCGTTCAGTTACTATATTATGCTCAGATGTATCTAGGCTAGCTAACTGTAGCTCTGCTTTGAACTTATCGAGAACTTCTTGTGTATTTTCTTCTGTAAATTCTGTACCTTAATCGCATCTAAAGTAGCAGAACCTAGCGTCAGATCATAATAATTTTCTCAAGGTTTTAATGAAAGAATCTAGGCAGTGACCCGTTTCTCTCTTGTGTTTCATTGGATATGCCATCGCAAGTTATAAATAATCATCGATAAATACAGATATTAATATCTATTTCTTCAAATATGCTGCCAGACTGATCCATCCTATTGTGTCTGCGTATACAATTTGCAGAGGATTAGTCGCTCTATCTAGTCGAACTATAAGGTAGCTTTTTGAATTTTGACACAATAAGAACTTCGCAATCAAGCGAAGAATCATCAAACTCAATATCCTTTAAGTTTTTTATATTTTGAAACTTTCTTTGAAATACTTTCATCTTTTTCAATGAAGCGTGTTCCAATCTGAAATGCCATAGCATAGCTTAACTAGTGTAAAACAAGTTTATCATTTTACTGATACTAGATTCACAATCTATACTTTCTAAAGCAATTGATTCATTTAAGTTATTTATTTTTTCCAACACACGCATGAAATGGGCCTTTTTTCATGCCTAAAAGTAGCCTAGAAAATCATCCATTCCAAGCGTATTAGAAAAAGTTTGTGCTTAAGCGGGGAGAAATAGTACATAGTGCAACTAGGGGAGGGAATTGGCTTTTTCTAGCAAGAACCATGTTTGAGCTCGAGGGGTAGTTGAGAGCGCCGTAGGTGTCCGAGACGGACACGAGTGCTCAAACATCGTCTGAGTCTGAAAAAGCCACTCCCCCTTGTTACACACAGTGCTTTTTGTAACTAGTGCATAGATAGGTCCTTTTTATGCACGGAAAATGAATGGGAATTAACGTTTTTTAACACGAAAATCGAGTTTTTCACGCAACAGAAGAAAAAGTATTTTCCTCCTGTTGCAGAGTGAGGAAAATACTTTTTCGTGATACGTGCACGAAAAAGGCCACCTTACATGCATGTAAAATGAATTGAAAATCGATTTTTTCTTAGCACCGGGAATAAACTACTCCTTTGGGTGGAAAAATTATTTTCCTCCCAAGGAAGTAGTTTTTTATCCACTCTGCAGCCCATTCGATGGATGTGTGTGTCTATATAAGTATATATATTGAATATTTTAAAAATTATGAAAAAGTATATTTTACTTGCAGGGATCGATAAATTCATACAAAAATAAGAATTAATATAAATGAAAATCCGCCCAGATTAAAATTTTCGATATGATTTATGTCCATTTTTTTTTTATTAACTTTGTCTATAAAATGCTAAGCTTTCCTAGATGAGAAAGCAAAACTTTATTTCTCAATAACTATTCAATACAATAAAGACAATACGGTCCAATAATTCCAGGCTTTTAAGAGTGTGAAAATAACCTTCCTTTATTTTTTTTTAATTTTAATTTTTTTAGATTGTTTTCTTCAGAATATGTTTAGCATCCTCCGTTTCTTTTATTTGGGCGTTTACTACTTCTTAACCTCGGTCGGTCATGTAGTATACCTTCCTGGCTAGCGGTTTCTATCTTCTGGTTTGGCGAAACTTGCTGCAGGCAGCGTCCATTTTTTTATTCCACAAGTATACTGGCGGTTGTCTATTATTGGGAGCCCTCCTCATCATTTGTAGATCCTAACAGCTGTATTTATTCTAGAGCCTGCAGAAATGTCTCCTTGTATAATCCATAGTTCTCTAACTGTCTTTTCTTGTCCTTGTACTCCGTTGGATCTCTGTTTTGGTTTTCCTACTTCCATTATTATTGCTTAGTGGTCAATATTTGTATAACGATCTAACCGTCTACGATCTAACTAAGTCAATCAGATAGCTGGTAACAAACATAAGATCTATGATGGACCCTGGGTCTCCTCTTTAAAATGGGTAAAAGCATCTCTGGTTTAGTAAGATCAAGTCTAGGAGAGCAAATGCTTCCAAAAGCGCTTGTCTTCTCTAGTTCGTCGTTTAGCTGCTCCACTTCTACCTGTGCCTTATTTACAGAGCACACAGTTGGGTTGGTTCTTACACTGCTTTGCTTTTGCCCATCATTTTTACATTTAAAGCAAAGCTTACATATGTTTAGTAACTATGCAGTTTCTGCTTATATAGCCAAAATCTAGACATTCATAACACTTAACGGTTCATTATTGCGGTAAGCCACCTTGACTCTAAAGTTGACCCATTCTATTCTGAGATTCTGTAGCTTAGTGATCTTATCTGCTATCTGAGCTAGTACCCTGTAAAAAAAAAAAATATCTCTGTATGTTAACACAAGTTAATCCTGATTTCATCTTTGGCAAGGGGGTACTGTGGCTAAAGTCGTACGCTCTCAGAAAGTTGCTAACAATAACACTGTAACTGAATAAAGACAAAGTCCACATCACAAGTTCGATTTTCAACATGCGTTTATTTTCTTACGCAGCTTGCACTCTGTACACTTTCACAACTCCCAAAGATATAAGAAAGACATACGGACAGTGATCGGAAATAGTGTATAATACTAATTGTAAGTGTATAATAATAAATAGTCAAAAATAAAAGTATCAGTATAATACGCGATGCATAGTCTTAAAGATTAAAAAAATAAAAGTAAATATAACAAGAATAGGGATAAAGACGGATAAACGTTTTGAAAAACGATACAGAGTAGGGATAATGATTAAAATCCTAAAAACACAAGGTAAGGTAGATAAAGTTAATACTCAGGTAAAGTTTAATTTAGAAAAATGTTAGATAATGAATTATTTGTAAGACAGATGTAGAACTAGATAGAAGAAAAAAGAGCAAAAAAATGTAAGGATCGAAATTGGGTTATATAGAAGCTGTAATGAGTATAGACGTGGATAAAAAGTTGAAGGAGACATATAGAGAGAGTTCGATGATAGAGGTGATATATAAAGTTTTTGATATAGAAAGAAATCGGGATTGATATAAAAATAAATACAGTAATAATGTCAGAAATAGATAACATATAATAATAATCATTATAATAAAAATAATAATAATAAATACAGATAATAAATAAGAGTTTCATTCCAAGGTTATGTAAAAGTTCGTGAGAGACATTGTCGTAGAGAATGAAATAAGAATAGAGATAGACAGAACGAAGAGGTAGAAGAGGAAGTAGATAATCTGTGGATAGAAAAACAAATTAAGATAAAAAAGTTACTTGCATAATAAATTTGTAAATTAGCGCTTAGTGATAAGAATTAAAATCAATTGTTAAACATTAAGATAAATTAAGAAAGTAACAGACGGCACGGTGTAAAAGATAGGGGTTTTAAATTAAAATAAAACGCTATAGGAAACGATAAAGATAGAGATGATAGAGATAGAGTTTGTAGCGGGCATGGTCGGGGATATTCGTAGAGATACAAGGTTTATATAAAGGCAGAGATATTGATCAAGATAAAGATAAACAATAAGGATATATCCCTATAGTATGAAATAAAGTCAGTAAGACGAAAACGAAGTTAGAGTTGGAAATTAGGAATACAAATAAATAACTGCTGATAATTCATTGATACGTAGCTTACTTTAACTTAATTTATAGTTCCAATAAGTAATATATTGTTATAATATATAGTATGTCAATGCTTGTTTAAATGTTTTCAAATACATTTTATGTAAAAGGCAGCAAAATTACGCGTATGGTTTGATATAATATAAATTATCCACATATAAAAACAGTACACATTTTTCTTGTTTTATAAGACATCAAGGGACACGGTAGCGCCCCGATAGCAAGTATAAGTTTTATACATTGTGACGTCGGGAGCTTGCCGCGATCTATTATACTTTGAATTTGCTAAATAACCTATTTACGTTTTACGAATTCTGTAAATATTTTATTCGATCTCCTGTTGATGATTATGTATGAGTATACAATTTCAGATTATCATAAGTTATAGTTGGTCAAAGTTAGAATTTCAAGCAATTTTTGCATTTTTTGCCTATTTTCAATGATTTGTAGCTCATAAGGCATGCATTTTTAAATAAAACTTCCCGGATACTTTTTTTTTTTAATTTTTTAAAGTTTTTAATAAAAATATTTTTAAAGCCCTATATATATATATATATATATATATATATATATATATATATATATAT
>QLSS01000171.1:76990-133608 GCA_024372645.1 Trichomalopsis sarcophagae | reverse complement strand
TATATATATATATATATATATATATATATATATATATATATATATATATACAGGGTGATTCAAAAACAATACAACATTTTTATACCATTGTAATCAGCGTGAAAAACTGAGTCTAATGGAATTTGTCACCGCTCCTGGCAGAGAAGCGCGTAAGGAGTAGTAAGCGCGGCGGCTTTCGCGGCAACAAGCGAGGGAAGCTGTTGCTACGAATATTGGCGACAGCTGCGGCAAGGTAAGGGGGAGCGGCGGTGATTGTAAACCAACGCAACTAACATTACCGAGACAACTTATGATCGGCTTGCGCTAAAACTTTTATTAAGAAAATATAAAAATTGTAAATATCGAACGTGCATATAACACAGTACCATTTGAGATACATGCTAATAATTTGCAGGTTATCAGTAGGCCGATGATTTAATATCTGATATTTGACTAATTATCTCCTGCTAATAATGATCATATCGAACTCTGTAACACAAGCATTTCCTCAGTAAAAAAGCAAAGTTAATGTATCAGAGCTTACAGAAAAATGTTCTCGTGCTCAGCTGATTTTCAGACTGTCGCAAATCGGCGTACAGTCGCGTACAGCTACGCCCTCCGAAAGCAGCAGCTTAAAAATTTGTATGCTCTACTGATTTCCAGACTAGCGGAAATCGGCGTAAAATCGCATAAAGCGTCGCCCGTTGCAAAGCAACTTGATTTTACAATAAATAAAACAGACAGGTTTTGCCATACTTTCTGCGGGACTTTCTACAGGACTATTTGCCAGACTTTCTGCCAGACTTACTGCCAGACTTTATGCGAGATTTTCTACCAGACTTTCTGCCAGACTTTCTGCGAGATTTTCTGCAGGATTTTCTACGGGACTTTCCGCGAGACTTCGTGCTTTAAAGTGCTTTTGTTACGCCCGTCGAAAGTCAACAATATTTTACAAAAAATAAACGATTCACCGCCAGAGAAGTTCTTTTGGAGAAGCCACCCAAAATTTCTGATAAATGACGTCATCACTGGCGCATCCTTATCTTATCATGTAAACAAGTCATAAAGATAAGGTGTCATGTTTACATAACAAACAAGATATCTTTACTACAATAATAAACAATGACGGTACTTTACAAGTAATAAAGATAAGATAAGGTATCATTTTAATAAACAGTTAATTAAGATAAGGATATCATGTTTATACGTGTACACGTGTTATTAAGATATAATGTTTACATAAACAAACAAGATATCTTTACCACAATAATAAATAATGCGGTACTTTACATTTAATAAAGAAAATGTATCATGTTTATAAACAGTTAATTAAGATAAGGATATCATGTTTATACGTGTGTAATTAAGATATCATGTTTACATAATCAAAGAAGATATCTTTACCATAATAATAATCCATGATAATACTTTTTTATTATGAAAACAGGAAATAAAGATAAGATATCGCCAACGTCTTGAGCATTTATCTTGTAAACAATTAAGATAAATATGGATTGTTACTGTCGTCATGTACACCTCTTATGACGTCATAAGATAATGAGATTTTTATGTATTATAAGTTTGTAGTACGTTTATAGAAATATGCCTAAAAAGGACCGATTTTGATTGATAAATAAAAGTCTTAGAATAAGGCTTTATTATTGCTACCCCCAATCAGTGTTGTTGTGTCCTTGATATTTGGAATCTTCATTTGCTTCCTTGTCAGGACAATAACTCCTGTACCCTTCTTTTTTCGGGAATGATCCAGTATTGGAAGAATATTGAGGTAAATACTTTTGGAATCCAGAAGCCGGTTTATATTTTACTTGCTCTCGATCTGAACTTTCTTTCTTCTTCTTCTTCTCCATATTGTGTTTGTCCATATTACGATTATGACCCGTCAAGTGTATGCGAAGCAATGAGAATATACTTATGCAGAGTTGATATTTATAGGGAGTCGTAAGGAGTGGCAGTAGGGTGGGAGGTTTAGATGATGTCACAAAAAAAAATGATTATTTTAATATTTTCTGGTTTATTACAAGATAGGAAAACATATGTACAAAGCGTAATGACAAAAAATAGCATGTATATTTATACTTTAATTATGATAGTATAAATGTCTTTATATATATATCAAACAATTGAAAAGCAGCTATTTCACATAAGATTATATTTAAAATTATTTCCTCAATAGTATCATTAAACTTGTCGTGAATTATAATTTTAATATTATCAGTGTATAAAGTATAATATTGCTGAAACATCTCATACGTATTTAGTATAGAATTAGGGTCATTATCAATACAATCATTTTTAATACAGTCTATTATAAACTTCTTAATATGAGCAACAGTTTCATTCACTTTATCAACACACTCTTCAAGTTTACTCATACGTTCGTCAATACACTGTGAGACAATTTTTAATCCGTCAAAAGTGACTTGCTGCATGCATATCGATGGTTGATGATAAGCTATTTTTTGTTTCTTTGCTCGTGGTGGTTGATGACGTAGATTCTCACCATCCGTAACAGTAGCAGCAACAGCAGCAGCAGCAGCAGCATTGTAGTCATTGAAATGGGGAGCACTAACTGTATGCAGTACATCATCGTTTTCTTCGTCAACCAAAAGATTTGGAAAGATGGATGTTCCGACAGGTCTTACTTCTATCAATATAGATTTGGTATTGTATAAAGAAGTAAACATCAGATCATGATTCTCCATGTACACCTTCGTTGGTCGAGCGTATTCACTTTGGAATCTGTACACATCTTGGAAATAGCAATTTATTAAATCAAAGTAATTCTTGAACACCTTCCAGCCAGATGCATCAAATTTGACGGATTTAAAACATGTTGTAGACGTTGAGAGTTTCACCACTGGACGATAGCTTCCCTGGTAACTTTCTAAGCCAAGAGTAACGCGTTACGACTTATTAACGGCGTAGGACGTGGAGAGCAGCGTATTTGGCAGAACGTTCTGCACCCGATATGGAGCACTGACACTTGATTGGACCATGGTACGAGAAACAAGAGGCATAATATACAGAGTTACACTTAGCAAACGATCACTCAAACTTTCACAAAAGAACTGATGGAGCTCCTCACTCTTCAAGCTCTTTTATACATTTTACCCCCCCCCCCCACTACTTTAAAGTAAAATGATCGAATGCAGTGGGGAGAGATTTTCTGCGCGTGTATTCTCAGAACTTCACAAAGGAAGTATCATATTCGTTAACCGCCAAAGGCTAAGGTTACATTTCTCCGAGTTTTTAAGAACAGGATGTTTATTCTACTACTACTACAACCGTCAGTTTTATCAGCTTACAGATAAAGATTGAAATGGAATATAAAACTAAACAGTAAATATCACCGGATATTAGTATTATAACCGTTAATAAATGCCGATGTATATGTACTTAGAACTATACAGCGAGGTGTGATGCAACAGGAACAAATATATCATAGTACTACAGTATGGAATTAAAGGAATGAGTAAGGCTCTATAAATGAAAACATTTTTTATATTATGAAAGATTACACTTTATTCATATTTTTTACTACATGATATATGACAATTATTATTATTATTACTTTACATACATTCTCGAAGTACATGTTTGATTACAAAATCCTGAGCCGCACGAGGCTTCACTTCCAAACCTCCTAACATCTTTTGAGCGTACACGATAATTATTATTTCGTAACAGCTTTTTATAGAACGATACAACTATGGCATCATTTTTTTCGTGAATCTCGCGAGTACTTGTGACAAAACGTGCGTAAGTTAGGTAGCCTAACCATATGGTAAAGCAACATAACACAATACTGGCCACACACCTGTGAATCAAAGCTTTGCGACTTTTTTTAATTCCACTGATACCGCTTGCAATTTCTTTTGAGTCGTTTAAGATGATTTTGGGACATTGGTGGTAGTCCGTAACTGTCAAAGTATGTTCCATAACCGTTTGAGTCTATGTAGATAGCAATCCAATGTGTTCCTTTCTTCGTGTGATCATCTGTGTTAGCTATGATGGCCGCGGGGTATTCCAAAACGTTTGGAATTCTATCCGCAGCATACACGCCAACTGTCTTGACGGTTAACCGGTCAAGAGCTTTTAGTAATTCTTGTGTATTCATTCTATTATTATTATTATTATTTCAGCAATGATCGACTACGTCCTCTTCGTGTGTCGCGTAAATAGACGAGGAAGTAGCTGTACGTATCCGCGAGTTTAGTTTGCAGTACAATGCATCACTAAATTTCTGTGCAGAATCTTGCGTTATATCTTCTGCTATAGAGTGTAGCCACTTTCGTAGCACATATGCATGATTGAGAGCACAATCGCGACTGGAGTTTATACCTTGAATACCATGATTTAAACACATGAAGTTACCTGGATAATTTATTTTCAATTCGTCAAAATTCGGGGCATATATTTCTTCAACGTTCACAACTTCTCGACACATTACAGTCTCCAGGAATCTCCAATTGTCATAACCGCGTGTAAAAATACGTATAGCCACTTTTGCTATTTGTTGTAAATGATACTATAGTTGTTCAATGGTGAAGTCCAGTTGCAAGTTCTTCAAATCTATGGGGTTCCTTAACTATCCAATGTTGGACGATTCTGTGCTTTAAACCAAGTACACCAACTTCTTTGGGTGTAAACTTGTTGTTACGGTCTCTCGAACCCTGTATATTAATAACGTAATTCATGATACTATAAAAAATTCACATAGTCGATCCAAACTCGCTCACTTCTCAAACATCACTGAGAGTATGACGTTCAACTTTTTTACTCATCTATAGCATAGAGGCGCTGCTGTTGCTTCTTTCCCTCTCCCTCTTCTCCACCTTCTCCTCTTACTTTTCCATCGCTTTAACGGTATTATGCATTAAAATCCGTTATTATTTGTCTACTTGAATCTATTTCCAAGACATTGTCGTATTCGGCATAAATTATACAATTGATTGTAGATTCAAGAGCTGTTTCAAATTTTACCTCTATACGAACACTGCCGTGCTTTATTAAATTCCAATGAGAAACTGAATTTGCTGATAAATCAGGCGTTAGATCAAAAGCAAATAATGCATACCCTTCATCGTAGTCCGATCGTGAGATAATTAATGCTTCGTTTAGAAAATAAATTCCAGTCCCAGAATACAGTGTATGAAACGAGTCGATAAATAATTGACTTTTACCCGAAAATCGAGGCTGCAATGGCTTGCTGAGAATCTGGACACCATCCACATAAAGAGAAATATAGTTTATATTAAAATGATGAAAATTAAATGGATTGAACTTTCTGTTTCAATTGAATGCCTTGTTATCCACAAATCCAATGATTATTCTTTTGGGTATTTGACCGAGAATAACGTTGTCCAATGTATCGCCAAGAATACCTCTATGCATTGTAAATGCCTTTACCTCCACACGATTGATTGGGTATTTAGAAGTGGCTTTTGTAAGTGCATTAGCATGAGCTAGTATAACACCTGGACTTATTTTAACTCGACGCACAATCAGTGAAGCTTCCTTAATGCGTATAGTACATTTATCGTCATCTGCAAAATCCATCAAACAAAAAGCATCCTTACTCCTAACCAATCGTAATCGCAGTTCAACACCATTTAACAGAAACTTATTTTGATTAAAAACATCGCAATGCAAATGACCGAGTAAATTGACAGTTTTACCATTTTGGGTAAAATACTGACGGTTACACTGACCAATATTTGCATTTACATCAGTACGCTTGATATTGGGAGGCGATGCCCATTTTCCAGGGGTATTCGCATACCAGAGTCCACTCGTGAGATGTGATTCCATACTGCTCTTTAAATAATTTAACAGTGTTTCGATGTAAGCTCGGTAAGGATAAGCATTGTTTGATGGTGAAACCAATTTTTGATTAAAGAAAACATCTATTTGGTTAAATAGCGAATGTAACGTGTTATTTATTGCTGCTACCATCGGATACTCTGTAGTTTTAGCTGCTTCTGTTATTTCAAAATTTGGCTCTATCTGCATACAAATGCTTAACATTGTGTGTGCAAGATCGAGATAATCACTACCAGCTGGAACGACGAATTAAAAAGGTTTATCGTCTGTTAGCGAAGAAACTGGTTTATAATGTATAAATTGAGAGCTTTCCACCGAAGTTTGTGTAGGTGGTAATGTAAATAAATCTAATTCTGATTTCATGCATTCGCATGAGTTTGAGTGTAGAAAAGCCATATTAAATAATATCTACGTAGATCCAAAAATATCACTCACACTGCGTTGTTTTCTCTTCTTCCTTGGCTTATTCTTACCCGCTTTCTTTTTCGTAGATTTGCGAACACTGACACGGCTCTTCTTCTTTTTCTTCTTCACACGGCCACTTTTACTGCTGATGCGTACAGCTGAACGAAAGTTCTTGGACGATTGACGCTTTCTAGCGCGTATCTTATATCCTCATCCCTTCATCATAGCGGCAATTTTATCAGCGGTTCACGCATGCGCATATTTACAGCTTGTTTAAAATTGATTCCTTGATTCCCCACATTATCTAGTACATGCATTCCTGCTCTGATAACTTCTTTTCCAACGGCATTAGCACCACTCGTAATGTAAGGTAAAACTCTTCGAAATAATCCACTCAAAAAGCTGCCGATTCCACCATGACCTCGCTGATAAGTTGAATCTGCAAACACTCAACGTACTCCTCCTCTTCCTCCTCCTCCTCCTCCACCATCACCACCACCGATTTGATCGGCATAGTATTCTGCGTAGTAAGACATTTTTTTCTCAGAGAATGCGCTTGAAATGTAGTGTTATGGTCAACGTCCCGTACTCGAATGGTATATGATTCCCTTTTTCATCTCTTATATCTATTATTATATTCTGAAATGTGTTATTTAACAAAGGTAGATAAATTCCAGGTGCAAATTGTTTGACCACTCTCGCATCAAATTTATATTTTGAATTATCGAGTGTTACTATGCGCAAAAGGGATGCTTGAACGCCACCGACTGTGTACGGAATACAAATATCTGAGTAAACGAAAAATTGATCAGCTATCGCTCTTGCCAAACAACCAGGTCTTTTTCCTACCAATGTTGCATTTTTTCGACTCTACAGATGGAATCATGGGTATAAATTCCTGATTTCTATATTTTTCATTCTCAAAGCCAAATATACGTTTGACCTTTTTGCTCAAGCTGAAAAAATGAGTTTCCTTACATTCACACTTTTTATGTAAATTGTAATAACCATTTTATTTCTTTGCCTGTTCAATACGTAAGTGAGAATCAGGTATACTGTTTATAGCTTCTGTGAAATTGTTGAGATTCTCGTAAACACCTGGTGGAAATGTGGCATCGTTGTGTTTGTCGTTTGTCCAATCCGGTAAATATTCAGATATGTCTCTCTTTCTTGCAACTACTATTCTACGTGCGTTAACAAACTTTATATTACATTCGTGTTTCTGAATATGCATCATCGTGCATGGTATGCTGATTTCCGTGAGAGCAACACTCCACTTACCATGTAGACGTACTTCGTGCGATAAGTGTGTGGTAAAGCATGATGTTGTATTTTCAGAAAAATATTTCATACTACTGTTACTCGGTAATAACAAATAAAATTCGTCCTCAGCCATGTTTAAAGTGTAACGATTTCGCTTGCTTTAATCCACGAATTAAATTTATCAGGATAGCCAAGCCACTTTACAAAAACTTCTTTTTTAACACCACGTCCCCTACTCTTTATCACACGTTCTACTTTGAATTCCTTATTTTGTGATAAACGATGATCGCCAACTCGAGCTAGTTCTTCGGGATAAAAAAATCCGTCAATTATTTCACCTTCTAAATCAGTCAATTCATAGGTGGGGAGATTTTGACGACGTGAGACACGGGTAATCTTAAAGATCTCTTCACTCTAATTCTTACCTTTATCGAAGGTGCCTTTCACCCGACTGATGCGAACATAGTCACCCACGCTGTATATATGTGCTCTAGACTTTTTTCTCTGTCTAAGGGCTCTTTTTTCTAAATTTTTTCTTGCCACAACTGCATTACGAATATTTACAACTGTCGGAATCATTTTAGTACCACTATGTATAGTGTTATTATACGCGTAAACGATATTTTCAATAACATCGATATACCTATGAGTTTTTTTGTGAGTAAAATATCTGAACATACGTTCTTTGAGCGTGCGATTTTGACGCTCGACGACGGCTGCTTTAACATCGGGATTACGTGCCACTCGAAAATTAATCTTGTGTTGTTTCAAATAATTTTGAAAAGCTGATCCGACAAACTCTTTGCCTCGATCAGTTTGTATAAGAAAGCAGCTACAACACTTTTTGTACTTTTGTCACGTAAAGGCTCGACCCAAGTATATTTACTGAGAACATCTATAACTACAAGTAAATACGCAAAATTATCGTTATACGTTTTGAGAGATTGCATGTCACACAAATCCATTTCCCAAAAATCATCCACATTAGTGACATTGTACATCAATCTAGGAAATTTTCGTCTAATAGGCTTGTGTAGTGTGTATGCATCTTGATTACTTAACCACTCATTAACTTCGCTTTTCTTCTTCTTATTTTTACCATTGATTCGTAACAGATTACGTGCACCAGCGTATCCAGTCTCGTGTCTAGTGTCAAAGTATTGATTTTCATAAGACATGTTAAATTTTATAAGTCAACCACTTGTCGTCTGCTTTTTGCGGTATGGATTTTTTCTTATTCAAACGTGCACTATAGCGTTGTGCGGCCGCGAGTCTAGTACCTTGTTCCGAAGTCTGAATGCTCTTGGAATTATTTCTCTTGGTTGAAGGAATTTTGTTTAATGCACGTTTCAAACTTTCACTAATTTTTATCACCTCTGGATTACTTATTAATTTGGATGGTGTGTCAGTTGTTGCTATAAAATTAGATAATTGAAATCTTCCTACAGGTTCTTCAACAGGTCTACTCCGTACCACGTTTTCTAGTAAATCTATAATATTTGAGTGTGGTATAGCTTTTTCATCAATGCTAACTGTACCTGAATTATCCCATTTAATACGATGCGATGCTGATTTCCAATGTTGAAGCAATAAACGTGCTTTTCTCACATAACCCTTGGAAATTCTTGCAAGTATCGCTTCATCGGGCAATGGACTCGATATATCTTCATTTTCATGCTCTACATCAAGTAAATTTGCATCTGATAAAAGTTCCTGACGTTCCTAATTTTTAAAATGAAGATATCTTCTTAAAATTTGTAAATATTTTTGACATTTTTCACGCTCATCGGTGATACTTTTTGAAAAAAGTATATTGTGCATCTCAGCATCGAGACGACTTAAATTATCACCTTTTGTCTGTATCGGTGGCTCTAAAGCATTACTCGACTCTTCTACTATATGTTGTTGTTGTTGTTGTTGTTGTTGTTGTTGCTTCGCTACTGTCTCGTATGTCTCCTCTGGTACAATGACCATTTTACGAGCGTGCTCCATATTTTAATTTCTAGAGACTCCATATATTTTTGACACAAGTGCACCTATAATTGGTGCAAGTGTCAAACATTGGTAAAAAAGCACCACCGTTTTGAATAAGGACGCGTTTCTTTTTTTTCCACTCTGTTTCACTGTTTTTACTACTGGATTTATTTAATAATTTTCTCAAAACACTTTTATGTTTTTTTAACTTTGACTTGTGAGAGTGTTTTATTTTAACGACTCCGCGCAATACATTTAACACGGACTCGCATATGCTTTTAATGAGTCTTTTATCAGCTACACGTAACAGTGCTAAGCGCTGTTGACTATCTGCATGACAAAGAGCATTCAATACTGCAACACACTTTTTTGTAAAATGCTTTGGTAGGCATCCAGACCTTGTATCTTCTTCTTCTTCTTCAGCAGCAGCACCACCACCACCTCTACGCTGTCTTCTACGCCGTCCAATCAGACTGAAGCTTTAATCATAGAATCCTCTACTTTTATCGGAATTTCATATTCTTCTTCGGTACATATGCGTAACTCAATTTATTATCGGGAAAAACAGAGGTACGGAAACGAAATTCATCCTCGGTCGACTGTTTCAAATCCAACAAAAAATAGCCATGAGCAGGTGACGTACTATCGAGATACGCTTCTTGTAAAAATTTTGGGTCTTCGAGATAGACTTCACGCGCTAGATATTGTATTTGCGAACGATCACGTGGATTTTTAAAAATAACGAAGTAATTTGCATTTAATGAGATATCGCGTTGACCAGCTCCTTTGTGAAAAAGATTTTGTGTAATAAAAATCACACTTAAATTCTTATGATGACTTCCCTTTGTAAATAAATCGAGAATAATATTGTTCGAAAATTCTCTCATTAAATCATCGATAATTAATAATTTTTTCTTTTCATTGTCTTGAGAATAATCCGAAGGCTGAGGTAATCCCTCGTGAAATTCAACAATTTTTTTTCTACTCTCCCTACTACTACTACTTATACCTCCTGGAACAAAGTCTGTCTCATACGTAGACTGCCACTCTTCATAATAGAGTAATATCCGATCAAAAGTTACACTGCACATGAGTGGAAGATGTCGAAGAAATCTTTTCACAAAAACTGTTTTACCATATCCTGTGGGTCCGCTAACGATACACGTAAACGGATGTTTGAATCGCATATCCATTTCGACTAGTACCCACTCACACTCACACACACACATGCACACGAGAGAGATTTACCTTAAACTAAGCTTATGGCACGCGGACGGTCGGCGCCGGCGGCAGTGCGGCGTGGTGCGGTACACGTAAAAATAAGCTAATTTTACGTGTGCTGAATCACAAGCTGTTATTTCCGCTATTCAAGCTGATAATCGTGAGCAATAAGCTAACTAAAACAAGCGTTCTCTTCGATGACAGGAGCTATACTGATGGTATAAATATGTGTGAGGAATCTTATAAATGAGAAATAAGTAAATTATACAAAAAAATTGTGTTTATTTATTTACAATAGAACAATACAAAAGTTAATTATTATTATTATTATTATTATTATATCCAAATGGTAGGGACTCACGTGACGTAAGGTGTCGTCGTTTTCTTAATACAACACACCCCCCCTACCCCAGCCTATAAAAGTATATTTTTTGTAATAATAAAAATACTGACCGATGTATTTTAATTAGCTCTATCCAAAAACATCGCCAGCTTAAACTGCTCCACTTTATATTTCTAATGAAAAATCAATAAAGATTTGGGGAAAAAAATAAATTATCTTAATTTTGATACAGCCATATCTTTTTAAATAAACAATATTTCAAACTGCTCCAAATTGCTCCAAACTGCTCTACATCCATATAATACTGCTCCATAGTAATTTTTATCGGCCCCGCTATAGTTAACTGCAAAATAAGTAAAATTCATTTTGTCAGAAATGAGCTGACTGAAGCGCGTAGCGCGCAGGCGCGGATCTCATTCATTGCCCCATTGTCGGGATAAAGTTTGAATTAATTTCAAGGTGAACAATTAATTTATATGATAAGATTAAACAGTTTAGAAAATAGTGTAGGTAACTGAGATGGAAAATAAATGAACCAAGTAACTTAATACAAGTACTTAATGATTTTATTGTTGTTTATTTTGTAAAAATATTCTTACGTTTCATAAGTACTCGAACACATATTTCCTTTTTTTGGAGTATTTGTGATCCCCAGGGCCATCTATAGGTATTGACTCTAACCCACAATCTTAATACACAAGCTAAGTACTTATAACCTATAAATATATTTCTTTCGGAGCTTGGACCTTCCAAGCCTTGGAGCATGTATGTACCGTTTCGGAGCACAATACTTATTTGTTTATTAATCACATAATATAAATAAAGGTATCAATAATATTACAATATTTTACTGTTCTACTTTTCACAAACGCTTATTTCACTTAAATTCAGTCTTAAAGTTAATACTAAAACACAATTTTCAACTATTAAAATTTCAAGTTAGAATTAATAATATTTTTTTTTAACAAGAGCACTCTTTAACGTTTAACATACAAAATTGCAGAAACTTTGAATGGTGGCAACTGCTTGTCGGATAGAACAACACTATTTTTCAAGAGATCATTTTTTTCAATCCATCGCTTTTGAGCAGTATAGCAGTAAGCAACGTAGTGGCCTATTTGACTATCACCCATGGGTGGTATGTATCGTATTACACCTCCAAGGATATAAATTTGTTGGTGAATTGTGATTTTTGTTGGTATGTTGTTTAAATTTGTTGTTAAATTCTGTATATCTATTTTCAGATCTTTAGCATAACCTGAGCTGGCATACGCATCATCAGTGTCAATGTAAAGATAACGACCGAGCAAATACTTTACTGATGCACAAGACTGATGACACATTTGACAATATACAGATTTTCTGCCTTCGTAAGTGTTTCTCAATTCTTCTTCTAGAGTTTGAAATTGACTTTGCCAGATGATACGTATATTTGGAAGAGGTAAAACACATTTTTTATCTTCTTTTTTATATCCACAGTTACAATTAATCATTTCTGTGGTCGCTTCATAATTAGACATTAGGTGTGTAAAAATAAAACTGACATTTTGATTACAATCGATTGTAAAATTAACTATGGGGAGAAAAGTACGTAAAATATAAAAACGGCTTGCATAGAACATAGCATTAGTTCCTGATTGGTGATGTATTAGGACTGAACTTGCATAGCATTGTCGTTTAACATGCTTTTCATCACTTTTGCTTTTGGCCAGGAAATTTTGAAAAGTGGGTTTTCCACAACAACTACTTAAAATTTCAGTTATGCTGTCATAAGGACAAGTCTTGATTACTTTGAATTTCTGGCTTCCCAATAGTCTTTCACTAAGTCTACTACCATTTTGTATATTTGATTTGCTTCTTTTGCAAACAATTTTTGCTTTTTTATTCCCTTGACTACCACCAATATCAATCTCAAAATCTGGATCTGGTGAAACGTACACTCCTCTGGTTTTTTCTTTTTTCACTTCTTCTTTATCATTTATTTTTTCTTCGACTATCTCTGATTTTTTATCTTTTTCTTCTTTCTTAATTAAATGCGTATCATCCAATAAATCTGGATTTACACAATCGGATTAAACTATCATATCCGTTAGCACATCTTCTTCTATTTTATTTTCAACTAATGTTGAACCATGATTAATTTGCTCAGTGAAAATATTGTAATCATTACAATTTGAAATAAAATTTTTGTCCAAGTTATTGATAGTATGAGTGTTTTCGCTCTTCTCATTTACATCAGTGTTGAATGAATTTTTAGTATAATTGTGATCAAAATGTATGGTTGAATCAGAATTGGTTTTCGTGTTTTTAAGCATGTTGTTTAGTTCAGCAGGGTTACATGTATGGATGTCATTAATAGTATTTTCAAGATATTGTGCTATTTTTTCTGGGTCAAATATTTTAATATCATTGGTGTCATTTCCAATATTTTCTTAGATATCTGTAGTGTTGAATAGTTCAGTGTTATTTGTAACATTTTTAATATTTTGTGAATTTGGTTCAGTATTTTCTTTAACGTAATCACTTGCATCAGCTTCTGAATTATCTATAAAATATTCTTCTGGTAAAACAATAGAAACTTTGTCTCGCCATGTCTCAGCATGATGAAGATGCTTATCTTTATTTTCGATAATTTTTCGGTTTGATACCATTTCACATGCCTGTAAATTATTTATAGCTGCACGAGCTATTTTTGTATCTGCTTCAATAATTCGACAGTGTTTCGACACTATTTTATCAGTTCTCAGTGGATGCCTGTTTTCTAAAATATCATTTTTTACTTGTCCAAAAAGAGCTTCGCCTCTTGATGAACTAGCTACCAAATCTTTGTTATTAAAATATTCTAGCATTACATTTGTCCAACATGGGAATTCTTTACACAGAGTACATAATCTTGTTGAAAAGTCAGGTAAAAAGTAATCATTGTGTTGAGATGTAAAATCTAGAGAATCATTTGATAAAACATTCTTAATATTTTCTTCAACTTTTGTTTTTATTCTTTCTGCAAACTTTTGTGATTTACTGTGTTTGTTTGAATTGTCATATTCTAACTCTTGTGTTTCATTTTTTTTTATAATATTGTGTGTAATCGTTTTCTGATAATATAGAGGTTTCTGGATCAAATGTGTATGTTCTAATTCTGTCAGCTATATATTTTATAGACTTAGCACATTGATTGTCGTACACCTTAGAACCTAAAAGATAAAATTAACATTTTGTTAAATTTACAAATCATTTAATTGAAAAGTTATTTTAAATATATATACCTGCAACGTAAAATAAGTTATATAAAAATTCTTCAAAGTCACGTAAGTTGCTTATTGTTGACATAAATCCAGTACACTTTAAATAAAATTGTTTTACTTTTTTTGGAAGATTTATTGAAAAGCATGGCCATCTTGAAACTGCATGTACCAAGTGAGCAATATCTGTTCTCAATTGTGTATCAATTTGTCGGTCAACAACTTGGTTTTCAAGTATGGAAAAGCATACATCAGTGTATTCAGTTAGAGTCATTCTGTTAAATGATAAGCATACAGAATTCTGTATGGCTTTACCCATATCTGTAACTATTACATTTGGACTATGTGCGCCAGATTTTTTAAAATCACTTAGCCAATAAGTTAAACAATTAGTATCATTTATTTCAGATATTACTTGACTCACTGGTACAATCATATCATTCACATAAGTACTTAAAATTGTTAGGTACATTTCACTGTTATCTGCACCGGGTCTAGTTAGCTTAATTCCAATGGAACCTGTAGCATCTAATGCGAATGGATGATTCAGTTTTTTTATTATGTCATTGTTCAGACTAATTTGTTCAGGAGACCAGTAGCTGATATAAAACTTATCGTAACCAATATTCCTTATAAATTTATTAAACTCAACATTGCTTTTAAGGTCTGATAGTGAATCAAAGAGTTTCGCTCCTTTTTTAATGCCTAGATCTTCATTTTTTTTCTTGTGAAGCTTTTTGCAGAGTTGGAAGACGGTATAAGAAAGGTGGCTCAGGATCTCCATGATTCATTAACGTAGCAGCTTTGTCTCTTCGCCATTGCTTAGGCTTTTTGTGTTTTAACTCTTCCTTTACAATTTTTCTTTCTTTACCCTGTAGGTGATTTTTTTTTCATATGAGGCACACCTGGTGTATTGAAACTGTCAATAGAAAATTGTACAGTCTTCTCTTCATCTAGAGTATCTGGTGAATTATAGCACGTAGCAGTCATTACAGCATTGCAGTATGAACAGTAACCGTCTGCTCTAATGTACGCCTCATAATTGCCT
Source organism: Trichomalopsis sarcophagae (assembly GCA_024372645.1). NCBI lineage: Eukaryota > Metazoa > Arthropoda > Insecta > Hymenoptera > Pteromalidae > Trichomalopsis > Trichomalopsis sarcophagae. The sequence continues at coordinate 118,289 of QLSS01000171.1, read as the reverse complement.
ATTACATGTCTCTTGAAATTAAATGCACAGGGTAATTTCATGCATGCCCATATACTTTTTCTTAATATGTCACACCATCCTTCCTGTAAACTGTCTCCTTCTTGACCATTTTTATATACTTTTTTTTCAGGTTTTATACTATTCCATTCTTCTTTTGATAAGCTGATCTCAAATGTTAAGCCATTTTTTAACTTTTTTTTTGAATTTTCTTGAATACTGTCAATGTTGGTTTCATTGTCAGCATCACTTTCTTCTTCAAAATTTTCTTGAATAACATCAGCTTCTTCATTATCAGAATAGGTTTCTATCCCTTTATGTATTCTATAATCGCTTAATACATTGTGTCGATCTTGTGTAACATAAAAGTATAAATTAATTGGATTAATTTTATTATTCAAGGAGTCACACACTTTTTGCCATATTTCATCAAATTTTTTTTTCAAAATATCCTCTTGATAGATATCAAAAGTCAATAATTTTTCCAATATTTCATCGGGTTTTACAGCAGCTTTTGGGCCAACCATTTTTATCAGTTATTTCTCACATTTATCCAGAAATATAAGCATTTCTTTCAATTTTTAATTATTTGTACCCTTTTCAAAATTATTTTCAAAAAATATATGATTTTCTTTTTTTCTGTAAAATAGTATAGTAGAAATACTTGTCATAAAAGATAAATTGGCGGGATCATAAAGTTAGCTAATTGGGCGTTTGGTTATCTCTTTGATGTTTTTAACGAAAATCGACATCAAAGATGATTTTAATACCGAGGTCTGAGACCTCTGCGTGAATCGATCTGCGGTATCGAGACAAAAGCTGACCGTCACGAAAAATCCCATGTTGCATTCGGCAAATGAAGAGTTTTCGTGAAGCTGTCATTGCGGCGATTAAATTCGACGGATTGATTCACGCCAAGAGTGTAATTTTCAATCCTAAAGTGATGAATAATCATAATATTAAGTGTAATAAATGGATGTAAGAAATATTGATTAATTAAAAATATTTTTAATGTATAAGTTGAACATGTTGAGGTTATGTTATGTTAAGGGTTATAATACAAAAACTATTCAGTTTACAGGTAGCTCAAATTATATATATTTTGAATTTGAAGTAAAATAAATTGTAGATATATAATATTTGTTGTAATGTTATGATGTTTTAACTGTTAGATACAATTATTCGTATTCAGATCTGATAATGTAAAGATACAATTTTAGCTATTTTTATGAGTTTGCTTTTCAATTTTTCAAATTTTTTTTATGAATCATTTTTATTTCAGTCGAAATCGAAGTTCATTGTGCTGTACGACTGTTCCACCAGATAGGCCATATTTCTGCAGCTTCTGACAGTTTTGTAGATTCTCAGATTTTAACAGACTCAATGATGGAGGCAAGTATGTTCAAAGAAGTTCAGAATAGTACTATGATTGCTGATTTGCTAACACACATATATCTGGTAATAATACTGGTACTCTTAACCCATATCAGTTTTAATTAGATTCTGTTTAACTTTGTTTTATATAGTAATGAGAAATTAATGATTTTTTTAATGCCGTACATATTTGAAAACTTTGGTTTATTTTAAAATGAATTTATACAACAGTATGATTATATTAAATAAAACATATCTTTATTTTAAAAGGTATTGGGAAAAGTTCATTGCTGCTGTGATTTTCAGACAGTACATTTAATGGAAACTACATAACGACAATAGGTGTGGATTTCAATTATATGGTAGATATGGTAACTTTTATTACGCCTCAAATGTTTTCAATTCAGTAAAACTAGTTTTTGATACAATGCTTAATATTTTTCAGCGAACACTACTATGAAGGTTCCATTCGGCAAAACACCCATCAATACTAAGCAGAATGAATCAACACAGGGACTACTTTGTAAGAGGTTCCAACCCACGCAAACAAAACTTGACAACAATAGAGTATTGTCTTTTGTAGAGAAAACCAAAGTAATGGAACCATCGAAGACTGACAAAAGTAAAATACTTGTCTTAATTGTGTAGGTAAATTTATATCTATTTTATTAAATGTATCTTTCTATATTTTTTATTTATTATTTTGTGTTTAGATCTCGTCATTTTAATTGCAAATACTGTAACATCATCCTTGCACAAGATTTCAAGAATAGAATATATTCTGAATCAAGCTGGTCATCAAGAGCCACTGCGCTTTTTCTACGCATTAAATATTGTAAATACTTGTTCTGTATAGCTCAATAGTTATTATGATAAAACAATTTTTACTTTATCCTTTATAAATTATTGTCACATACGGCTTGTAAGGTATTGTTAAAAGCTAAAAGATGTGAAAGTTTTTGTTTGCTCGTGAAATTTTTTTTTTCTAATCATCATTTTTTTCTACAGACGAACGATGAGCAAAACATTCTGTTAAAAGCAGACACGATCAACACCCTTTCAGCACAATTGAATTGTCTACTAGCCGACGTTCAGCTACCAGCGTTAGCATATCTCGCAAACATGTAGTCAGAATCCAGCGGTCGCGTCTACGATCGCAGCCACCATGACTTCAGATGATCCGGATGGAAAATCCGTACTGACGAATTTAGGTCAACTAATGGGTAGGGATAAGAATACTCTGATTCAGCTCGATGAATATCGTATGTGCACCGAGCTCAGGCGCTAACGGCGACCGATTCCAGAGTCGTTTACAGGGCTCTTCCATGTCTCATACAACTTTGTCACAAAGACAGACCTACCAGAGAAAAGGTCGCTGCCGCCGAAACTTTGGCCTGTTTAACAGAAGTTGACACCGATTTGCAAAGGCTTGCCTCCATCAGTAACCACCTGATACCGACGTTAGCTGAGTTCTTGAAGCCGAATCCCCAGGTAGGCTTTGTAATTTGAATTGCAAAAGAATATTAATCAAATTTTAAGTCAATCAGATTTTAGAACGTTTGCATCTTTGGGCGCTAATGATGAGGATATTCGAAAAAGAATAATAGAAACTGAAAATTTAATGGAGCAAGTGGTTTCCGGTCTTCAAGATCCTGGAGGTGCCAAAGTCGTCTAGCAGCCGTCCGGTGTCCTCATTCGTTGTCGAGAAGTGTTCAACAGCTTCGAACCACATTCCAGGATCACGCCGTTTGGAGACCATTGATGCAGCTGCTCCACGGCGCGGATAAAGGATCTGATGGTACGTTTATTTTTTAGACTTTCATAGGCGAAATATCGTAAATTATCGTTCAATACGACTTTTTATGAATTTTCAGGAAAAAATGACGAGGAAGACGATCTATTAACCGTTGCATCGGGCAGTTTATGTAACTTACTTTTAGAGTTCAGTCCTAGCAAGGAACCAATTCCAGAGTCCGGAGGAGTCGAACTTCTCTGCTCTTTAACTAAAAGGTCAGACCCGGCGCTGAGACTGAATGGAATCTGGGCTCTGATGAATGTATCTTTTCAAGCAGAGCAAAGAGTAAAATCGCAGATATTAACGTGTTTAGGAACTGATTTTTCGTCTACTCGCTGATCCGGAATTGGCTGTCTTGGTGAAAACGTTAGGCTTATTAAGAAATCTCCTGTCAACCAAAACTCACATCGATCGAATCATGGCTGATCATGCGGCGCATGTAATGCAAGCTGTCATTTTGGTTATCGAGGATCCAGTTCATCCTGCCGATGTAAAAGAGCAAGCCCTTTGTATTCTGGCCAACGTCGCAGACGGAGACCGAGCGAGAGACCATATAATGGCAAACGAAGATGTTTTGAAGAAACTTATGGATTACATGGTAAATATTTTTAACTATATATAAAGTAAAAGTTAGTATGTCAATGACTTATAATTTTTATGATTCGTTTTAGATGCATAGCAATGTCAAACTACAAGTAGCAGCAATATTTTGCGTTTAGAATCTCGTTTGGAGAGATTAGGCTGGAGCGGCACAGCGGCAGGCTCGTTTAAAAGAATTGGGTCTATATAAGATTTTACTGCAATTGCGACACACGAAGGAGACACAGCTATTTGATAAGTACGTTGATAGTTTGATAAATGTGTTAGAAAATTCGAAGTGTAGATCGATCATTAACGGTTTATCTTATTGTTCTCTGCTTTAGGGTGAAAATGGCTTTAGCACAGTTTTTCGACGCTTGAAGATTCAACGAAGTGAGGGGATCAACCGTGTTTACAGAATATTTAATCATTACAAGAACGTGTATTAAATTAGTAAATAGTATAAATAAGGCTCATATTATAAGACCGATGCGTGTTATTATATACGATATAAGTTCGAAGTCAGTGCATCTTATCATGAAATTGTTGCTAGTAAGTTTGTAAATTTTATTGTAAAATAAAAGAAAATCTAAAACCACTTATCGCATAAACTATATAAGTGCAAAGAGTTTTCATTATTGACTGCTCCGAATGTCTGTATCTCCCATGTTCATTGAGGCTTCCGATAAGCAAATTGCCGTTTTCAAAGTTACAAACATACGCGGCGAAAAGCTTTTTGTACGTCTCTTGCAGTATGTGACCCATATTCCAAAGCGCGCCGCGACAACTTGTAAGCAAATCCACATAGCGTAGCTTCGTTAATTAATCTTTCAAGCATCTGCTCATCCGGCGAGTTTCAAAATCCAAAATTAGACGAAGAAAAAAACAAGGCTGCAGGGATTCCAGAAACGATCCGTGTCCTGATCGAGATCCCCTGCTGATTCGTGCATGCTCGATATAGCGAAAGAATAGTCGCAACGAGCCGAGTCGTAATCAGCCCCTTACATACGCTACACGCTATTTGTATATTGTTTTTCTTCGGGAAAATAGTTCGTCTCTTGGTTTTTCGCGTCTTTCCGTGCAAGTTTGCATTTAAATGAGCGCCGAATCGAGGACTCCAAAAGTGACGTGTACACTCCTGCGTGGATATCCCGGCGCCGAAGTGGTTTTATTTTTGGATTCGCGCGGATAATTAGATCAGGATCTTCTCTAAGTTATGGAAATTTGAAGTTGAATACATTTATTTTACTGTATTGATATTAGTAAACTTGAAAATATATACTTTTCGATGCAGTTTGTGTCAAGTGCCGCTTTACGCGTCATACGAATTTTTAGTCGCAGTTTACACACCCTGAATTGAAAAACAATATTTGATGCACGTGCGAAAGATAACTCTCCCACTCGTTTGACTGGCAACCTCACACGCGTGCCAGAATCAACTCTTCCTCACTACCTATTAGTATTATAAAACTACCATCGCTATTTCTTAGATTATCACAGATTATTTGACTAAAAATCTCCTTCTTATAGTTAATACAGTGGCACCTAAGGCAGAATCTAAAATAAAATACGTTTTCATTAAACACCATTGGCAATAATTAATAATAAAAAAATTTATTTCGTTAGAAACTTAGTTTGTTACACATGAATTCTTTACCTTAATTTAAACTTTATCCCGGCAATACGGTAATGAATGAGATCCGCGCCTGCGCGCTACGCGCTTCAGTCAGCTCATTTCTGACAAAATAAATTTTAATTATTTTGCAGTTAACTATAGCGGAGCCGATAAAAATTACTTTGGAGCAGTATTATATGGATGTAGAGCAGTTTGGAGCAGTTTGGAGCAGTTTGAACTATTGTTTATTTAAAAAGATATGGCTGTATCAAAATTAAGATAATTTATTTTTTTTCCCAAATCTTTATTGATTTTTCATTGGAAATATAAGGTGGAGCAGTTTAATCTGGCGATGTTTTTGGATAGAGCTAATTAAAATACATTGGTCAGTATTTTTATTATTACAAAAAATATACTTTTATAGGCTGGGGTAGGGGGGGTATACAACACAACATGTCTGACTCATCACGTGTTATAACCTCGTGTGTTTTAGTTCTTCTAATAGCTTTGAATTTCAATCTTATTTTACTACATTCACCGTTCATTTTTTCAGATTCATGATTTTCGTTGACAAAGGCATCGTTAATCAGATTCTTAATGCTTTCAAAATTAATTTTTACACCGTTTGAGAAGTTTAGTGAGATACCTTTTACTTTACAACATTCAATTTTATCATTTTTATTGGGCGTTACAGCTGTGTAAGCGTAAAACTTTGGTCCACCCGAAACGAAATTATCTATATATGTATTCTCACCGTAGCTACAAAGTTCATCTGTCATATCACCTAATTTAGAACCAATAAAACGTTGATACTCATCCGTAGTATCATCATGCGAAATAAATATACAGGAATTTGTGTCATAATAAAGAACTCGCTTATCTAACTTTTCCAAGTGTTCATACAGTTTTAAACGTGCTTGAGCTGTGGTGTAAGCTGCAATTACGACACTAGTATGCGGTGCCGGTGTTACAACTTCGTCTCTGTATTGCCAATTTACGTATAGTATCTCATCATTTATTGCAAGTAAATCGTTAACCTCTCTCTCCGGACAAGTAAGAAGTTTTAAAAGAGATTCACGTGATTTTACTACTTCAGTTTGCTTCAAATTACTTCGGTGTCCAAACTTCCCCTAAAACGAGTTTAAGCATAGTTTAGCAACTGCGCGTAACCTGCATTTTTTTCTATGTTATTTTTATCTAAAATTATACCCTTATCAAGTTTGTACTGCTCTATATATTGTGATTTTGTTGTTTCATCGGTGCACCACGAAGGCCAGCCGCTAGCCTCTTGTATAATTTTTAAAAATGTATTTACATATTCAGCAAAAAGATCACCGGTACCATTAACTTGATTATATCGTGTTACCTCATAGTGCCAAACTATGTAAATTTTTGTAACACTATAGCCGAGTTCTACGGCTTTACGCAACTCATCGACAACCCAAGTACTCGTGAATTCCCGCATTTTTGGGTCCTCGTGATCGCAATCCGTCTGTTGCATCAACAAGTACGACAGAGAGAAAAAAGAAGCCGCCCGTGCATTTTAATTGGCAATAGCGGAATGTTTAAATTACGTGGTGGTAAAATACTACATTTAACTAAACCCTCGATATCATTTAGGTTGTTATTTTCCCCATGTGTTAATTCATCGCACTCTCTATCCATTAAAATTCGCGGATGTCCTACAGGAAACGTTCCTCTCTTGCATACGTACTGTAATGGAATTCACAATTCCATTACGCACATAAACGCGATGTAATGAAACATAGAAAAGTACAGGCGTAAGGAAATCCTAAATTCCACTACACGCACAAAAACAGAATAAAAAAAATTAATAATGGCACACGTACACACTGAAACAGACACATACACTCATGACGCGTCGCCATCGCAGCAACCACACGCTGAGAAAAGAGATTATGCCTTACCAAAATAAAACTAAAGAGCCAGCAGCCAATACGCATCTAAGCCGACTACCGTAAAAATGGCAGAGTAAAATAGACATAGACCAGAATACGAAACAAACAAGCTAATAAAGGAACCTCATAAATATCGCGACACTCCGCAACGATGTCACACATAAAAATGAAAAATATATCGATACAAAGAAATCCAGGCAGACGATTTTAGATTCACGAGAACAGGCGGCAAGAAGAAAACAGCGAGTTACGACCTTTCTAATTTAAAACAATCGAGAAAGTCTCACGCGCGCACTCTCAAAGAGGGCGCAGGCAACGGAAAGCAGCGGGAGAGCTAGTTACAAGCCCGATTCCCCAAAATTAGAAGTAATAAAACTAAGATTTTATGAATTGACCTGTCACATTTCCATTAGAGCAAGTGTCACAAGGAAATTTTATGTTAGCATCTCCAAAAATGGAATGACGAAAAATATGAAAATCTAGTATATAAAGACCGGGAGCAAAAGGGTGCTCGTAGTCAGTTTTCCTGAAGTCGCCTTACAAGCCGAATCGCTGCCAGTCGCCAGACCAACAACAATTATTATTACGAGTTCACAGTGCGCAAGTAAAATTAACTTAGCCCGAATCAACAGTCCATATAGTGAACGGAGATACACGTGTTGGCGTTCGTCAAAGCGCATCACGTCTCCAAAAGGAAGCCGACGCATCGAGGCGCCCATCTGTCTACACTTGTTTACCATAAAGGAGAGAAGCTGAGAGCCGACGGCCCATCAACAGCCTGACCGTACTGAACCACCGACGCAGGAACCAGGCGCCGAGGATCCACAGCTGTAACCTCCTGCTGGCGTACATCTTCAGACGAACACACACAAACACACACACACACACATTGTAAAAGGTACTTTTCTCTCTTTTCTAATACGAGTGAAATACATTATAGTAGTTGCTTTAAAACTTAACCCCGTCTAAGTGATTTCGTTATCCGGCTCCCTTTCCCGGAAGGCAGTGACCGCGTCTGCGGTAGCCAAAAGGGATTTCCTTTATTGCAATACGAATCAAATAATATTACGATAGGAACTCGGCACACGTAAGTATATTGGTGAGTTGCGCTCATTCGGACGTAACACATTAATATATTTATAATTTTAAAATGGTGCATCGGCCGGGAAACGCGGAAACGAAGTCACTTTTAGAATGAGTTCCTATCATGTCACGCGATCAATTTGTTAACACAAAACGTGGTACTAAATATGCAATAGATTTTGATGATTCCCTATTAACACAACTTAAGGACAAAGAAAACGAACTAAAAAGCGCGATCCAGAATAATAGTCCCGAAGCAACGAAGCTTATACAAGAAGTAGATCGATTAACAAAAGAAGTGAAAAACTCGTGCGAAAAATTTAATATTGACGCTGATAAAAATCGCGATTTACCCCGAAATAAGTATGAGTTTTACCAATATCGTTTAAATAGCTCAAATCAGTTAGGAGATAGTGACGAAGAAGTCGTCATTTCTGAGGTAGAGAACGAGCAGGATAATACGGTCAAATTTAACTCAAAAATTTACCTAAAACCATCCGCACTGAAAAAACACGCAGAGTCTTCGTGTATCGGTACAAGCACTCCCGTTTCTCGAGGACTAACACAAAATAATATAGCATCTATTTTCGGATCCCTGGAAATACGCGATACCCCTATAAACGAAAACGCGATCGATACTATCAAACAACAATTATCCATCGAAATCAAGCCGGAAGTGTTAGAAGCCTATTTCGCCGACGAAAATAACGCGGCGGAAATTAATAAAACTGTAAATAGCCCCGGATTCGGATTTTTTCAAGCAATCAAGCTTGTGCGAGACCGCCTTAGTACCTACGCGACGGGAACATTTGTACCGCCTTTTGAAAAATTTAAAATCGAGACATCCCGGAGTCATCAAGACTCATCTAACGAAAGCGAACCCTTCTTGTCATTTGACCAAAGCCTCAACACACTAAAAATTCAATCAACCCATAATAAACCGAAAATAGAACAAAAATCGAGAATAATGGCCGAGACAATCCAGGTTCGTGGAATGTCCATATCCAACGTATTAGATTTAATTCCGCGATTCAACGGACAAAATGTGTCACTCTCACTTTTTCTCGACGGATGTAGGGAAGCAAAAGAATTGCTTCCTAGCACACTCGAAGGAGAGTTAGCTAAATTTATTCGGATGCGCCTATATGGGGACGCATTAAACAGTACCCGCGGACAAACGTTCACATCGGTAAATGATGTCATCGAGTTCTTCGAAAACATTTACGGTTCGGCAAAAACTTTTCACGAGTGGTCTGGCGACTTGGCTAAAATGAAGCAGAAAGGAAACGAATCGGTAATTGTATTTTTGAATAGAATTCGAGAAATTGAAAAAGAGATCACAGCCGCAGCTCAGCGGGAAGGGCGAATAATCAACAAACAAACGTTTCAAAATGATCTCGAAAGAGATTGTATAAAATTTTTCAAAAGAGGATTACGGTGGGAGATCCGCGGACGCATGGGAGCGCCTACGACACTCAAAGATGCTCGAGAACAGGCAATTGAAATAGAACGCGAATACGCAGGTTGTGCGATCGACGACGACGAGTTGCCGGACGCGAAATTAAAAGGTAGAGATACGCGGAAAGTACATGTAGTTGATTTTGATCAAAATGCAATGAAGTGTGGCTTTTGTGGAAAAGTCGGCCACGTAACCATTAACTGCCGACAACTCGCCCTGCAACATCTGCAGCGACCAAACGACACGCGTGACTATCAACGAGATCGAGGACCCCCACCGCGCGGTAATCAAAACTTTCGGAGTGATACTCGAACTAATAATACTAATTTCGGAGGATGGAAAGCGGAGAATAGGCAGCGCAACGGATTGTTCCCGAATCAAGCAAACAATAGTTACGGTAATAATAATAATTTTAATCAAAGAATTTCAGAAAATCGAAGATCGAATAATAATGAACATTCGAGACCTCCAAATAATTCGAATTATAATCGAAACCATAATACTCCCAACACCCCTAACGCATTTAGACCGACGTGTTATTATTGCGGGATACAAGGGCATACGCGTAATGCCTGTTTCAAGCTGCAGCGGGACATGCGCTCAGGAAACGTAGCACAGGGAAACGCCGAGTCTCTTTCTCAGGAGGGCGCGCGGAAAGAGATGACATCTGGCACGCGCCCGACCGATTCCAACGAGAGGAATACTCCCACGTCCGCACAGAAACCATAAATTTGAGTCGCGCAAGCACGGTGCCGACTATAAAAGTTGACATTGGAGAGTTCAACAAACCATTAGAATTTATGCTCGACACAGGAGCTTCAGTTAGTTTAGTGCGTAAATCGGAGGTATCGCCCTATACTAACATAAAAACTGATGATATCATAAGATTAAAAGGCATAACAACTCAATCAATTTCAACGCTTGGCAAGGTGACAGTTGATTTTAATAACGTGTCAACAGATTTTCATTTAGTTGACGATGATTTTCCCATAGCGGAAGCTGGCATATTAGGCAATGATTTCTTTCGCAAAAATGAAGCGACGATTAATTATTTTGAAAATTATATTGAAGTTAATGGACAAATAATTCCTTTTGAAAAGTATCCTACAGAAATAGAACCTATGAACACAAATCCAGAAAAGGTAGTTACAAGTGAATCTAAAAATACACGAGTAGGAAGCGATCTGATTGAAGGTGGGGAAACAGACCGCGGTTATGACGATTCTTATGTTGATTATAAACAAAATATGGTTGAACAAGAAAATGAGGAATTAGTTGAGAGGAGTAACGAATTAATTAAGGAAACTTGTGAATTTATTAATGAAAAAGATAATGAGAATTCTTATATACGAGACGAAGGTATTTATGTTAGTTAGAATCCGGAGAACGTTTATGTAAATTTTGATACGAGTAATCATGACGCTATTGAAAATGATGAGTTTATTATTCGTGACGAATCGAGTGAAAATATATATACAATAGAATATGTTGAGAATTTATTTAAAGAAATTGAACGTTTAAAGAAACTTTTACAAGTTAACACTTCTCAAGGCAACGAGAGCGAGCAAACTAATTATGTGGATATTGAGAAAAATGTCGTTATGAATAAAATTGAATCTGGTGCGGAAGACACTGAGATGAGAGATAAAGTGAATATTGTTGAAATTATTGATGATAAATTGATTAATAATGATGAAGTAATTAATGATGATACGAAAAATGTATTTGTTGATGAAGTTACGGAGAATATATTTGAGGAGAATAAAAGTAACGATAATTATGAGGTAATTGCTAATAATGCCACTAATTGTGAACTCGACGAAGGACTTGAGAATTGTTTACTAAAAGAAGAGTCTATAAATGCTGAAACTTTTGAAAAATTATATGGAGATAAACAAGAATTTAGACCAGATAGTTGTCATTTTGTTGAAAATTATATTGAAAACAGTCAAATGGATGACTTGTGTTACAATTATATGGAAATTTCAGATAAAGATTATTTTGCCAACGGGATGCCAGATAACGCGACGCCGATTCCCATCTTCCAAATCACGGAAGCTGAAAATGCCGAAATGCCAAGAATAGATCGTTTGAAATCATTGCTAAGATATACTCATTTAGAAACCGAACTGCGCCAGTCAATCGAACGCCTCATAGAGGAATATGCCGATTGCTTTCATTTTTAAAAGGGGAAAAGTTGGGGACTACTAATTTTATTAAACATCGAATACTAACTGTTAGCGATGTGCCTATTTGTACTAAACCTTATAGATTTCCTCACGCTCTTAAACAAGAACTCGATCGCCAAATACAAGAAATGCTTGACGGAGGTGTAATTCAGCCTTCTAAGTCTAATTATTCATCACCGGTATTTTTAGTAGCAAAATCTCCGGATAGTAAAGGTAATAAACGATATCGAGTAGTTGTCGATTTTCGCAAATTAAATGATATAACTATAAAAGATAAATATCCGTTACCAAATATATTGGATATAATCGACCAAGTAGGCGGAGCCGAATATTTTTCTGTATTTGACCTAGCTCAAGGATTTTTCCAAATTCCTTTACATGAAGCCGATAGACACAAAACAGCTTTTTGCTCTTCGAACGGTTTGTACGAATTTACCAAAATGCCAATGGGCCTTTCCAACTCACCTGCAACATTTCAGCGTTGTGTGGACAAGATTTTTAAAGATATGCAAGGTAAAGAAATATTCCTATTTTTAGACGATGCTGTTATATACGGAAAAACTATCGAGGAACACAATATCAAATTCGAGAAATTTTTGAAACGATTACGCGAAGCTAATTTAAAATTGCAACCAGATAAATGTGAATTTTTAAAGAAAGAAGTTATTTATTTAGGGCATTTGTTATCTAAAGAGGGAGTCAAGCCGGATCCTAAGAAATTAGAAGCAGTACGAAATTTTCCATTACCTAAAACTCAGAAAAATATTCGTGAATTTTTGGGACTAGCGGGATATTACCGTCGATTTGTACAGAACTTTTCGGGAATTGTTAAACCATTAAGTAACTTATTAAAGAAATATGTAGAACTCGTTTGGAATGAACAGACTCAAGAAGCATTTGATATATTAAAAGAAAAGCTTTGTAGCAAGCCAGTTTTACAAATTGCAGATTTTTCAAAATCTTTTATAGTAACGTGCGACGCTAGTTTATACGCTATCGGAGGCATTTTGAGTCAAGGAGAGATAGGTAAAGATAGACCCATTGGATACGTATCACGAGTACTTTCCGACACCGAAAGCCGGTACGACTCATATTCGCGAGAAGCTTTAGCAATATTATATTCCGTATCACAATTTAGACCATATTTACTCGGAAGACATTTTACAATTGTCACTGATTGCAAACCCTTGATTTGGTTTAAAAATTCAACCGATTTAACGTCAAAAGTTAGCAGATGGAGAATTAAATTAAACGCGTACGACTACGACATCGTGTATAAGTGCGGGAAAGCCAACGTGAACGCAGATGCGCTCTCGAGAAACCCCGTCGAGCGGTCCGAAGAGGCGGAGACGGAGGAGCCTATACTCGTAATAGAGAAACGCACTAGAGCCGGAAAAATACAAATACCGAACTATCGAGAAAATAGACCAAAACGCCCTAATAATTCGCGTAAGATAAATCAAAAACGCGATGAACCAGAAAATTATAACGCCGAAAAAGCCAAAACAAGCAAAGAGCCGAACGCTGATTTGACAAAATTGCATGATTATCAATTAGAATTTCCAGCAGAATCAAGCACGGAAAAAGAGATAACTCAAGAGATCGAGCCAGTTATAAACAAAGAGAGAAAATACGGAAAAATATTCGTCGAATGTAAAGAACAATTGTTTATGCGAAAAGATAATTATATTTACTTCATAGCCTCGGACGGTACGCCATGTGATGAGGGAGCAAGACAACTACACATACGTAATGAATTGCCCAGATTTTCCGAGTTAGAAGCCGGAGAAATTAAAATCACGAATAAAAATAAAAAACTACACTTCGCTATTGTTACACGCGGCAAACAGGCCTTAAGCACTACTGAGATTCTCAATAACATAACCGTTGCATTCAAGGTTCTAAAGTCATTGATTGTAAAGGAAAATATTTGCTCTATTAGTATTGCTAAAAGCAAGGATATTGAAAACGTATTGTGGGATGACATGCTAGTTAAATTAAGACAACTATTGAAAGGAATATCAGTAAAAATTATAATTTGTTTGGGAATATTTAAATATATAGCAGAGAAGGATAGAGTCCGAATCATGGAGGAACTACACAATACGGCTATAGGAGGTCATAAGGGAGTAAATAAAACTTACAAACGAATTAAGCAAAGATATTATTGGGAGAATATTAAGGAAGATGTACAAAATTTTATACGGAAATGTCTCACATGTCAATTAAAAAAATTAGTTCGAGTCAAAACGAAGCAACCTATGCAAATTACAGATACACTGCAATCGCCGGAAAAGATTAGTCTCGATATAGTGGGACCGTTCCCTGTCTCTAAAAATGGTTATAACAATATTTTAACAATTCAATGCAATTTTTCGAAATATTGCTTAGCAATACCGATAAAAGACGCCACCGCAGAATCAGTTGCCGACGCGTTAATCAAACGTTTTATTTGTATTTTTGGCGCACCTCTCACTATTCTCACTGATCAAGGTAGTAATTTTATGTCAAGTCTAATGAGACGAGTAGCAAAGAAATTTCGCATCAAACAGGTAAAAACTACTGCGTATCATCCGCAATCTAACGGTTCTTTAGAAAGATCGCATCATTCGCTGACCGAATATATTAAAACGGCTCTAGATAACGAAACCTGGGACGAATGTTTAGAGTTAGCTACATTTTGTTACAACACTGTGCCGCATGAAGGGCATCAGTTCACACCATATGAGTTAGTTTTCGGACGCTTAGCACGTGTTCCTTCGAACGAACCACTCGAGCCCGAAGATCTGATTCCCACATATAACGATTATGTCATTAATCTTAGCAAACGGTTAAACGAACTACAGAGAATTGCACGCGAAAAGCTAATTGAATCAAAAATCCGATCGAAATATTATTACGATAAAAAAATCAACCCAAAAGAAGTTAAAATTGGAGACACGGTTTGGTTATTAAAGGGCGGTAAACAATATAAATTGGCGGACCAATACGAAGGACCATATACTGTTATCGATGTTTTTAACAATCAGCGGAACGTTAAAATCCAAATGAAAAATAAGAAAATCAAAACGGTAAATGCGAATAGACTTAGAGTATCGTACATAGAGCCTGAGGAAATCTAAAAATAAGTGTCAGTTTTAAGGAATTATATATATATGTACACACATACGAATGTACACACACATTATATTTACACATGTTTGTTTTATGAGTTGAGAAAATACTAAAAAGAAAATACGAAAAACAAAATAACAAGTAAAGTGCAAAGACAACGTATAAGTAAAAAGCGGTATCATCTCTTAGGGACGTAGCACAAAAACCAAGTGGAACACAGTCAATTACCTGGTGAACAAACACGAGAAACTACGATGAAAAGAGAGAAAGCGAAACTGACAGCTCCAAGACGAAGTTTTAAACAAATAATGATTTTGGGATTAAAAATGAGACGAGAATCCAAACAAGGTATTACACCCGCATATCACTACCCCCCACCTTGCTCATGACAAGGCTCCCAAGGTAAATCGTTCACAACAACCGGATTAACAACATCAATTACCTAAAAATAAAAAAAAAACGATAATACTAATAAACGGCGTAGGGAACATAAAAGGAGAGTCATAAGAAATAATAAAGACAGAAAAATTACCTCACACATTTTTGGAAATAACCAAATATATACGTAACGACAATACCTCACTGACACTCTCGATAAAACTAATGCGGGACCAGCCTGCAGCACGCGCACAAAAGTACGACTAGGAAAGAAAGTAGGGGAAACCACATGTCCTTAAGAGAAAAAGAAGCCTGGGAAAGAAACGAATAAAATCTCGAGCCCACGAAAATTACATGATAGGACCTCCTGCACACGCACTAGGAAGAATGTTGAAAATTTCATGTTCAACATTCTTTCTCAGGCGGGGTGGAATTTTATTGAATAAAATAAAAATTGGAAAGAAAAATAACAAATTCATATAAAGAGAAAAGTATTCTTAAGCATTACATTAATCCAAACAAATACTTGCATACACTAATCAACATTCTTTATGTTACAGTCAACTATCGTACAAATTTTTAAAAATACACACATACATATATATCCATCAACCATATCCTTATCATACTACAAAATTTTTTTTTTTAACAAAGAATTTGTAAACAATTTATATGTAAAATATTAGAATATCCATTGTTATAAAAATTAAAATATATATATATATACATACTTCAACAAAAAAAGAGAAAGAAATTATGTATACGTAATCATGTCGTAATAAAAAGAAAAAAATTTTTTAACAAATAATCTATGTATCCACGAAAAGTACCTTACAATAGACTATGTAAATAAATAATGGTGCGCGGAGAATGATATTACCCATCATTATTTATAGAATATTATACACATATACACACAAACTACACACATACAAAATTTTTTTTACGAACGTCGAGTTTCACTCATCCGTTCTTTTTCGGGCGGGGAGGTGTAATGGAATTCACAATTCCATTACGCACATAAACGCGATGTAATGAAACATAGAAAAGTACAGGCGTAAGGAAATCCTAAATTCCACTACACGCACAAAAACAGAATAAAAAAAATTAATAATGGCACACGTACACACTGAAACAGACACATACACTCATGACGCGTCGCCATCGCAGCAACCACACGCTGAGAAAAGAGATTATGCCTTACCAAAATAAAACTAAAGAGCCAGCAGCCAATACGCATCTAAGCCGACTACCGTAAAAATGGCAGAGTAAAATAGACATAGACCAGAATACGAAACAAACAAGCTAATAAAGGAACCTCATAAATATCGCGACACTCCGCAACGATGTCACACATAAAAATGAAAAATATATCGATACAAAGAAATCCAGGCAGACGATTTTAGATTCACGAGAACAGGCGGCAAGAAGAAAACAGCGAGTTACGACCTTTCTAATTTAAAACAATCGAGAAAGTCTCACGCGCGCACTCTCAAAGAGGGCGCAGGCAACGGAAAGCAGCGGGAGAGCTAGTTACAAGCCCGATTCCCCAAAATTAGAAGTAATAAAACTAAGATTTTATGAATTGACCTGTCACATTTCCATTAGAGCAAGTGTCACAAGGAAATCTTATGTTAGCATCTCCAAAAATGGAATGACGAAAAATATGAAAATCTAGTATATAAAGACCGGGAGCAAAAGGGTGCTCGTAGTCAGTTTTCCTGAAGTCGCCTTACAAGCCGAATCGCTGCCAGTCGCCAGACCAACAACAATTATTATTACGAGTTCACAGTGCGCAAGTAAAAGGAACTTAGCCCGAATCAACAGTCCATATAGTGAACGGAGATACACGTGTTGGCGTTCGTCAAAGCGCATCACGTCTCCAAAAGGAAGCCGACGCATCGAGGCGCCCATCTGTCTACACTTGTTTACCATAAAGGAGAGAAGCTGAGAGCCGACGGCCCATCAACAGCCTGACCGTACTGAACCACCGACGCAGGAACAAGGCGCCGAGGATCCACAGCTGTAACCTCCTGCTGGCGTACATCTTCAGACGAACACACACAAACACACACACACACACACATTGTAAAAGGTACTTTTCTCTCTTTTCTAATACGAGTGAAATACATTATAGTAGTTGCTTTAAAACTTAACCCCGTCTAAGTGATTTCGTTATCCGGCTCCCTTTCCCGGAAGGCAGTGACCGCGTCTGCGGTAGCCAAAAGTTATTTCCTTTATTGCAATACGAATCAAATAATATTACGATAGGAACTCGGCACACGTAAGTATATTGGTGAGTTGCGCTCATTCGGACGTAACAGTACGATAAAGAGAGCATATATAGGTATATTGAATTTTTTCATTATTACCGATTGTATACTCAGTAACTATATTCTCAGTTCTTCCTCCAAAAAAAGCATCGCTAGGATTCAACGTTTCACGACTCATAAGTGGATGATGCGTTACATAATCGTTAATTTCATGATTTTCGGATTTTATTCGATCAAAAGTACATTCCCACATCTCCCGAACCTCGTATCCTAAAGATTTTATTTTTTCTATTTTTCGACAAGTATTTTCGTAAGCTTCATCCATAGTTTTTCCGTAAGCCATTATTTTATCCCTTTTTCTATCGAAACAAATTGGGCAACCGTACGTGTAACACCCTTGGTATTCAAAGACAATGCCTTTATTATTAATATTATCATCATTCGCGTTTTCAGGATGCAAAAATCCATCCACACGAAATCCTTCAGGTAACATAAATTCACGCACTCTCCCGGCGTGCACGATTTCACCAATCTCGCGTTCACACTGTACTAGCCATTGTAATGATTTTTGCGAATGCTTATCAGCACGACGATATCCGGCTGTAGGAATAATACCTATAGTCTTTTCGCGTAAGAAATTTTTTCTGTATACAACAGAGCATGCTGAAGCTATTGTCGTAGAATCTATAAACGAACAAGTATTGCCACATTTAACGAAAATTTTCCGAAATGCCATACACGCAAGTCTTAAAATTTCTACATCCATACTTTGCGTTTGAAATCAAATTCATAAGTATAGCGATTCTCCTCATACCAAGCAAAAAATGTGTCTCGTTCTGCTGCGGACATAGAATTAGGTGTTTAGAAAGCTAATTTTGATTATCTAGTGCATTAAAAAGATGCGGAAAATAACCCTTTTTACTAGCTGGAGGTAGAGCAAAAGCTTGAGGAAGAGCACTCAACTTCATATGAAAATAGTTTAAACTGTCAATAAATTTCATTTGTCCACATTGAAGCATAATTATATTTTGACCGTTCAAAATTACATTCGGTACTATTTTTGTATTTTCAACGATTTCGCGCAAAATGAATTGCCTATCGAATCCGCGCGAGTTGTGAGCAATGCAAATAATTTGACCGAACGATGTTTTTTCACAAACAGTCAATCCCACCAATTATCTCATAGGATCGTCTCAAAATATATATTAACGCACCCCACACGTATGACAAAGTACATTCATATTTTGCTCTAACATACAATCATCACAAACTTGCTGCACGATACACAGATTTGGGACATGAATTTTTATAGACTCATGATCTCGGTAAGGGGAATCTTGCCGAGTCTCAAAATCATAGAAAATGAATAAGTTCTTCTTCTTAGGAGTTTTTCGAATATTGCTAACGTTGATTTCACGCCCGATAAGTTGAATGTAACATAACTAGTCTATGTTATGTTTTTTGTGGCATAAATTACATCAATTAATACCACATTCATGCTTCGATTTGAAAAGAAGATTAATCCGTTTACAACACTTTGTACATACCATTACAATGTCACATACTTTTTTGTTTTTCTTTTTATACGAACCGTCGTTTTTATGGTTCTCATAACATACTCGGCCTAAAAATCTCGGTTGAAATCATTACATTTTATTAAATCAACGTCGGAATTGCACGGTGGTGTGCAAAAACACATAGAGCATTTCGCTGTACACCTGTGTTCATCTACGTAACGATAACTCCTGTTACAATGATCGCAAAAACATCTGTTACCCGTTGCACCGGTCAAGTTTAATATCGTATCAAAATGTCTTGAGCGAGCATCGTATAAAAGGTATATTATATCATATGAAACGTCATTTTACATTCGCCTACCGTCATAAAAAGGCGGCTCACCGTTTCCGAAAGATGCGCTATCATAAATTATAATTACAATATCCCGCTCTGCATAATAATGTTGAAATGCCTCTATCTCGGGTATTCCGCAACCGTTTAAAGGGATCACTACGTTTGCGTTAACAAGCAAAAGATTAGTACGAGGTTTTGCAGACAGCGTCTTCCGTCTCTAACGGTTTTCCAAATTTCACGCTCCTGGGGCCTATCGGATTTTTTATAGGATATGAATGCCTCTCCGACAACTAGAGCTCTAGGTAAGCATAGGTTATCGTTGTTACAAATAGAAACAATTGATCTCTTACTTACTGAATTGATACTTAACTTTTTACCTCGCTCGCCGATCGGTACGTTAACTAAAGTTACGGATAATATAAAACTTTCGTCTATTTCAAAATTGGCATTACTTTGCGATAATCCACTAATTAAACCCCACAGACCATTGTAAAGAAAATTGTTAACTAGACGTAAAGATAAACGGCCCGGACCACGCGCGAAATTCACACTTCTGACCGAAATGCCAATCATATCGTTTAGATTATTTAAAGAAATTAAATATGCATAAATGTCGCGTATTGCTAATTCTAACCAAATGATAGGATTAATATTTTCCTCTGGCGGAGAACGTATTTTTAACAAAAGTCGCCTGCCATCCAATCTATACTTGGCTACATAATGAGTCTCATGACCATGTATAATAAAACGCTCCCCGGGCGGTCGAATATCGTCATTTTGCTCGACATCCATTTCTTCGTCATCTCTATGACTCTCCTCTTCTTCAGCCGTCTCTTCCTCCTCCCCTTCGCTATTGACGCTTTCTTCCTCCTCCTCATCGGTCTCCGGCTCCTCCTCCTCCTCCATGGCATCGCCGTCAGAAGAATCAATGGTTGATGACTCATTAATCCCGCCTCCGATTTGCGTTGCTATATCGCTTTAGTCAGCCACGTAACTTGCCGATCCTATAGTGCTGTTGCTACTAAAAGATTGCGATGTAGTTAATGGGTAGACAGATGAACAAGAAAAAGATACGCCGAAATTTTCGTTTTCTGAAATTTTATTAAAATAAAAACACATGTAAACGAATTTCATACATTTCAGTATTTTTAAAATTTGTTATGGTTCGGGTGGTCCAGCAAAGCTTTCTCCTAAACGTGAGAATAGTTCCGGTAAATCAGGCTCTTCGTAAATAATAGAATGTTCATCACTGCAAACATCGTGAAGCCACCTGATTTCTTGAGCTCTTCTCACGTATATCATTCTCTCTAAGTATTTCTTTTGGGAGATTACCGAGAGAATCATCACTACGTCGGATAACTTGAAAAGTTTTTATAAAATAAATATAAATTTTTTGCACAAAAAAAAAATTATTTTTTATGCTTAATTTACTTACGTTCGTTTATTTGTCGTTCTCTTGCAATTTCTTGGTCGAAAAATCAGTAGCGCACCCTTCTTTTTTCAAAACCGGTGTAACCGCGTTCACCGGGTTCTATCTCTCGTTGATAGAAGTCGATTATTTGCTGTTTCCGTACAGCGTGACGATTGGTATCGAATTCACTCATACTTGGAATTTCCACGTACCCTCGAGTCGCCAACTTCTGCAAAACACTTGAAATAGCCATCTTAGGCTCTTTACAGGTGGTGAGCAGATGATCGATGCTTGACATGCCTCTTTCGTCTTCATCATCATAATTGGAATCATTCGTAGCCTGCTCCTCCTCCACCTCCTCCTCCTTCTCCTCTATTTCAGCGTCCATCTGAGCTTGCTCTTCTGCTGCTGCTTCATCTACTGCAGGTGCTTGCACATACGCAGCTTGCTGATCCTCCGGAGGCTGCTGCTGCTGTACATTGGCATCTGAGGATGCACCAATTGTTGTTGTTGTTGCTCCTCTGGCTGCTGCTGCTGCTCTCCATTCGCCGATAAAAATACACCTTCATCACTCGCTAGTTCCATAGCATCGATGTTGTCTTCCTTCTCCTCTTCGTTCTCATTGTTCTCTTCTTCCTCATCACAACTTATATCAGCAAGTAGTCTATTAAAAGCTGAAACGTAAAACAAAATGTAAATATGAATTAAAATGTACACTAATTTTTTCTCGTATTTCTATGTATTACGTATTAAAGTACGTAAATCATTACGACCTCTCTCTCTCTCTCTCTCTCTCTCTCTCTCTCTCTCTCTCTCTCTCTCTCTCTCTCTTTCTCTCTCTCTCTCTCTCTCTCTCTCTCTGCTCTGACAGTAAAACAACTAAAACACGTAAATAAATACATAATAAAAAATAAAACATAAACTAAAAAATTTTGTACACCGCTTGGGATTGAACTGCAATCTGCAGCGTGTATGTACACTCGTACCGATATTTCAAAAACTAATTACAATATGTAAATAATAAAAACATAAAAAATAAATTAAAAAATTTTTGACTTCGCTTGGGATCGAACTACGACCCGCAGCGTGGGTGTACACACATACAGACATTTTAAAATCGACTTGTAAATGGCCCAAGAAACAAATGTTTAATACATTTTTTTAAAGATATTAATAATAAAATACAATATATAAATAATGAAAGTAAAAAAAAAATACTAAAAAAATTTGACTTCGGATTGAATCGAACTGTTATCCGCAAAAAATTTGACTTCGGATGGAATCGAACTGTTATCCGCAGCGTGAGAAGTTAATGCTCTAATAAGCATTGCACTGTCAGAATACATTTCCTTTTGGAAAAGTTAAAAATATTGCGTTACTTAATAAAATTAATTTACTAACCATTAATTTCCTCGTATGAATCCATCATACGTTGCAGCACAGGTAAATGGTTGATATTTTCACTGATGGCAATCTCTGCTGCGCATCTAACTGCGAAGGTTGATTTGCGAAAAACGGTTGAGTACAGTACCGATATTTTTCGAGGTCTGCAGCACCGTAGCAATTTCCAAAATTCTCTCTTCAGCTCTACAGCACCCATACGCCTTACACGACGTCGCCATAACAAATTACATCGACGTCGTATTAAAGCACTTTCGTTGGAGAGTCTTAGCGCGATGCGTAGCAATGCACTGCGTATTCCCCCTTCAGTTTGATTATATAAGGGCTCCATGACTATTTGCTGCTGCTCTGCAATCCTCATGACTACTACAACCATGAGGTGGTCACTGCGAGCCTTATATATTCTTAAAAAATCAAGGGTAGAGGGGATTTCACTTGGATGCATTTGATATGTCATGTATCAAATAAAATTTTCCATATGAGACATCCTGTTTGATTTTGTATGAAATTATATTTGTGTGAAAAGAAGACGCCGCATCCTGTGATAAATACTACGCTCGCAAATAAGTGCAAAAACGATAGCAAGTTATTTTTACCACTAAGGTAACAGGATTACACTTTCATAAAAATTCGACGCTACATCCTGTGATAACTAGGACTCATCTTGCATAACGTATAAAATCAAGACGATATTCTCTCGTCTGAAAAAATAAAAAAAGTTTTTACGAAGCCAACGGTCTTCAAATCTGCAGCGTGCTCAATTAAGATTTGCCATGAAACAAAACATCCTGCGATAAGCAAAGGTTTCTCTCTCTCTCGAGTCAAGCAGAGCCGTGAATTTTCTAAACATCCTTTATGATTCTCGCTCGTCACAAGAGTATCGGATGAAGCGGCCGATTTTCGACGCACACATACCCTTATCGCCAAAGCTTAAATATCAAGTTCGGAATTATACGGGACTGGGAGATGACTGATCTCTTATACATCACCAGTCTCCATCGAGCAGTCACCGGTGCAAGATGTCTCTTCATCTGTTATCTTCACGCGCAAAAATTCTAAAGTACAGAATGCGAATCAAGGAATTACAAGTGAAGCTAGATCGGTCTAGCAGACTTATAGTGAAGCACCGCGAGGCGTACGATCGCGATCACGATTTACGTGAACGAGCAAGACGGGCGCTAGTGAAAGAGGAAGCAAGGATGAATAATATCATTCAGATTAATAAAAGAAAAACAGTGTCAAGAATCGCTTCGAGTGCATGGACATGGGTGACAAGTGCGATGATTGCTCGGCCTTGTTTTACATGAAAACGAGGCAAACGGCCTGGACGATCTGACAGGTGCCGATTTCTGCTGTGCACCAAGTGCAGCAGAAAGCATAAATGCTCAGCAGCAACAGCAGCATCGTCAGCGCCTCCACCGTTGCCGCCTTCAACGGGATATTTGTGTGTGATGTGTGGCTCGACGAGTAGTTGTGAGTGTATATCACCGGCATCTCCATCACCGACACCGTTTGATGACTTTTCATGTTCAGCAGACATCGAAATGATGGAGTTGCAACGAGCAATGTCTTCGGAAGCTCAGGAGGAAGAGCTAGAAGACTTTCATTTGGCGTACTCCTCAGAGGACGAGGCTCACGAGCAGGAGAAAAAAGCCATAAAAGAGGAGGAGTCATGCGATATTGAGTTTGAGGCCTACGAGCACGAGGGTATAGTTTTAAAATTAGAGCAGTGCTTGGAGAATGATTACATCAACGTTATCAATTAAAAATATTAAAATCAGTGTAGTTTTTAAGGATTAAATAAGTGACAATAAAAACTATAGTGAACATTAATAATACATCAATTTAGTCGACATATAAAAAAAGGTAAAAATTTATATTGTATATCCAATCATTTTTTTAAAATAATAACATTTATAATATTTTAATAAAATAATAGTATTTTATTTGAAACGATTGAGTAAGAGAGAAAGAGATAAAGAGAGAAAGAGATAAAGAGAGAAAGAGAGAGAGAGAGAGAGAGAGAGAGAGAGAGAGAGAGAGAGAGAGAGTATTCGCAATACAGTGATTACTCATCGTCATGGAGAGGAGGGAAGAAAAAGGGGAGAGGAAGAGAGTATGCTACGTTTTTTCTGTGGTGTGCGCTATACTACATCAGCTGATACCGTTGCAAGTTCTCGGACTGACGTCACACAGCACAAACACAGCTGTACTCGGATCTCCTCTCTCCCTCTCTCTTTCTCATCTGATTTTTATGATTGTCATATTTAACTGTTATGGGAAAACCCAAAAAAATGACGTCGTCACTGTCGCATCATAATTTTATATATTATTTACAAGATAAGCTATCTTAATTGTTTGTTTACAAGATAAGGTATCTTAATTGATTATTTACATGATAAGCTATGTTAATTTTTCACAATACGTATTATATAAAACGTTAAGATTTATCTTAATGGTTTGTTTGCAATAAACAAAATATGTACTTATAATTATTGGTATGCGACCTTGACCAATTCTTTATTACTTGTTTACATTGATAAGATAATGATGCGCCAGTGATGACGTCATTTGTTGTGTCTCGCCATAACTGCATATATACTACTTTCACTGATTTTCAGACTGTAATTGGCGCACAGTCGCGTAGAGGTACGCCCATCGAAAGTCAACGATATTTTACAATAAATAATCGATACACCACCAGAGAAGTTCTTTTGGAGATGCAGCTTAAAAGTTCTTGTGCTCTACTGATTTTCAGTCTCGCAAAAAAGTCTCCCGAAAAGTAGCAATTTATGTTTCGCAGAAAGTCTTGCATAAGATATTGCATAATGTCTCGCAGAAAGTCTCGCAGAAAGAATCGCAGAAAATCTTGCAGAAAGTTTCATAAAAGTGTCGCATAATGTCTCGCAAAATGCCTTGAACGCTGATTTTCGACAGTTTCAAAGTCAGTCGAGCACGAGAACTTTGAAGCTGCTTCTCCAAATGCACTTATCTGGCGTGCCTCGCTTATTTATCGTAAAATAAAGTTGACTTTCGATGGGCGACATGATACGCGACTTTAAGCTTATGTCAGATTTAAAAAAAAAATAAGTTTAGCACGTAAACTTTTTCGTCGCTGCTCCGAATGCACTTATCTCGAGGTGCATTGTTTTGTAATAGTAAAATGTACTTTTCTTCGAGTAGTGTCGCTGTACGCATCTGTACGCCGATTTCGGATACTCGGAAGGTTACTTAAGCATGTTTATATACACCGATCCACGGCGCGGCAAAAATCAGTTTCGAGCAAGAATTTTTTTCTGTGAGATTCGTGGAATCAGTCCTGTCGAATTTTCGTTTGCTAAACACATAAAACTACTAGTAGGTAGAATATAGTTTTAATAAAGAATAAATACGCCACGCTTACACTTATCCCCAGCAGTCCTTGGTTACGTCCGGAACTTAATAGCTTAATAATGATTTAATAGCTGATATTTGAACATCGCTAATTATCTCCTGCTAACAATGATAATATCGAACTCTGTAACACAAGCATTTCTTCCGTAAATAACCAAAGTTAATTTCTCAGAGCTTTCAGAAAAATGTTCTCGTGCTCAGCGGATTTTCAGACAGTCGCGAATAAGCGTACAGCTACGCCCGTCGAAAGCAACGTTTTTCCGTCATTTGGCTCTCATATGCGCGAATCGACAAGGCGATTCGTGGCTTCAGGCCAATATGGTTAGGAGTGATTTTATAATCATTTCTAGACAGCCACGACCCCCTCTAGGAGTTTTACTCCGCGGATTATGAGGGTCACTTTTAGTGCGGGGAGGCTAATGGGGCCGATCTGTGACTGCCAGGCCAGAGAGTCGAGTGGCGGGAGGCATTCGCGTGAACACATGACTGCGTGTGTACAGCTATAGATATAGAGGAGCGTGCGCACTGCTTTTAGTCCCTTCGGTAGTTCTCGGGAAAGCGCCTTTGTTTTAGCGGGTCCGAGTTTTCGACGGCGTTAATGAATAGAGAGTCAGTTCTCGGCGACAACTTGTGAGAGAAGGTCACACCAGGACCTGATCGTTAGGAAATTTCAATAAATTCATAATATCTGATCAACAATGATTTAAAAGTTTATTTTTTAACCTTAATATAGTCTTGTCCCATACAATTTTTGGTGATGAAACCCGGGAACTATTTTAACTGGAAAATTTAGATTACGGGACAAGCGATAGTTTATTTAAATGAAAGTTATATGACGTGAGTGACGACAAAATGGCTAGAGAATTAAGAAGATCATTAAGCGATGGATGCAGCCCGTTAAGAGGAAGAAGAAATATTTTAATTGAGAGGAGATTTGACAACGCGTCGACATAAATAAGAGATGCAGAGGACGAAGGCGAGACGAAGGCGTATCGAAGAATTGGTTCTATGCTACTATTTTTCAATGGACGATCAAATGGATACCTTAAGGTGGATTCCAGATAAGGCTAGCAGCTTTGGAAAATTAAATGCTGGATGTAAAGATAAGTACTTGTGCATTTATTGGCCATATAGCGAAGTTTTCTTGTATGAAATCCTTTGTCTCAGGAAGTAAGTTTTGATAATGTAGTAACGTGAGGGTAGAATTTGCTCGCAATTTGTTATGATTCAGTCTAATGTATGAATTGTTCTTTTAGAGATATTCAGCAAAATACATTGAGATTTTACGATTTATTTTCACGTAGAGATTTTTATCAATCATGATACGTGCATTTGAAGTATAATCATTTTTGAAATTAAATTTATTTGATTAGTTATTTGATATTGAGACATTAATATAATTTGTTTAATAAATTATCGTGTTTGTATTGATATATTTATTGTACAGTTATAGGAATAAAGTAAAATATTATTAAAGCTTTATTTGAATTTTAATCGTTTGTAGTTTATAAAGATAAATAATATAATTGTTGGAAGTTTATGCAAAAGTATTGGTTAAAATTATAAATAATAACATGAAGTTGAAAATTTTCTAGTAAAACTCGACAAAGAAATGTTGTACGGATTATCAGAATTTAAAATGCATTGGTTTTAAGTGTGCGTGACGTCACAATAGTGCAGTGTTTTTTGCGAGAGTCGCGTCGTAGAACAAAGCGAGCACATGCTTCGAACGTGCGTGGAAATGTTGATGGGGACAGATTTCGGGTGTCAACTAGCCGAGTCAAGAGCCCACGTGCGCGCCAGAATCGGAATTTTTGTGAGTTGGACTATAGGGCCTCTTTGTATTTTAGAAGAGAAACTTGACTCCTTCGATTTTTTCCGAGGTTTAAATGTTTTTTCTTTATACCTCGGTCGAAAGTACGTACGTCCCGCATCTATTTCAATGCAGAAAGTCCGAAAACGTGCTCGTCGAACTCCTGCAGTCGAAACTTCTCGACCACGTTTCCACGCCGATGGAGAGGATCTACTTCGCGGTACAGAGTCTACAGAGTCAGCTAAATAATGACTAAATCGTGCTCATCTGATGAATCTGGAGATGAAGAGGAAGCTTTTCAAACGGAAACGTTACCAAAAAAATCTGCGAATAGATATATGTTAATTTATGATACTTACAAAAAGTGGCAGATTGATCATATAAGTTCTTTGTCAGACTCTCAAGAAAGTAACTTTATAGTGTATTTTATAGAACTAACGTCAAAGTTGAAACCGCCAACTTTGTGGAGCATCTGGTCAATGTTAAAGAAAACATTAAATACTAGAGACAATGTTGATATTAGTAAATTTCATAATTTAAAAAGTATGATGAAAAAAAAATTCTAAAGGCTATAAACCAAAAAAATCATTAGTATTAAAATGGACTGATATAGTAGTAAGTTTTTAGACACGGCATCAGACTATATACATTTAGCCTCAAAGGTTTGTATTTACATTTATACTGTTAATAATTACTCTATGAATTTTGATTCTTATATTTATAACAATTTCAGATTATCCTTATATTTGGCATTTGTAGAACTCTGAGGTGCGATGAACTCAAAAATCTTAAAGTGCAAGATATTGAAGATCTGGGCAACAGGAATCTTGTTTCAATTAATGAAACAAAACATGATAAACCTCGCCAATTCATAATCGGAGAACATTTTTATGATAAAGTCAAGAAATACACCTCGTTAAGACCAAGTGATCTATCAAGTGACAGGTTTTTTATCCAATATCAGAAAGAAAAGTGCGTTCATCAAGTTATCGGTAGGAATAAAATAAGAGAAACACCTCAAGCAATCGCTTCATATTTAGACTTACAAGACGCAAACAGCTATACTGGACATTGCTTCCGTAGGACTGGAGCAACACTTTTGTCTGACTCGGATGCAAATATCACAATTCTCAAGCAGCTAGGGGGATGGAAATCAACTAATATAGCACAAGGTACTTATTTATTTAATGAAATTATAGATAATGCCTGTTATTTACAAATAATTTAAATATATATTTAAATTAAATTATATTGGTTATGTTCTCTACAGGTTAAGTAGAAAACTCTATGTAAAATAAAGAGAAGATTTATGAATGCATAATTCATGTATCTATACCTAATACTCATTCAGTTTTACAACAATGTCGACTATCGACCAGTAAGAACAGTTTAAGTAAAATCATTGCGAATAAGTCTGCATTATCAGAAGCAGTGGATGATGATGTTTTTGATGACATTGAAATAAGTGTGCAAGATTTAATTGCGATTGATCAAATAAGTCAAAAAAAAAAAAAAACAAGTACTGAAATCATCGACAGCTGATTTTACAACTGCAAGGAACACAAAAATAGATGTACCAAGCAGCAAGGAATCAACGCCACCAAAACATTTTAGTTCAAGATTACCTGTTAAAGTTAGTTTCAAAAGTTCAGAAAATGAGCCACCGTTAAAAAAAGTAAAGCACACAGAAAGCAAATCTTGTGCACGTAGACAAGTTTTACAATATTTATCAGATGAAAGTATACGCAATAATAGTGATGTGAACTTCGTAGATCTAGAAATACAGAATAATGTAAGTTCTGATGATAGGATTAAGTATGTAGACTGCGTATTTCATGGGAACATTGTCAATAATTATTATTGTTTATGTACAAATTTTGAAAAATAAACGAAATAATAATCATGTATAGTTAATAAAGAAACTTTGTATGAAATTATATTATTTTATTGATAGCCTAATAATAATAAAGTTTTTATAACATTTAATTTTTCATATATTTTCGATGTCTGCCCCCCCCCCCCGGACCAGCAGCACTCACTTCGTTCGTGCTGCAAATGTCGGGGGCAGACATCGCAGGTTAGTTTCTTGACTGGCCGATAGAGGCGCTAAAGCGAGGAGCAAAAATAAACGTGGCCGCGGAATCGAATGTGCTGAGGTTCTTATTAATAATTATAAACCTACTTTCAACCGGCTATAAAGAAAAATAGTATTCGCTACATGGGCAGGAAGGCTAGAAGCCCTTATAGCGTAATATACTATTCCACTGAATGGAACGCGTAATAAAATCGAGAGTAAAATTTTGTAAATGTATTTGAATGTAAAGTTTTAAAAGAAGATAGCAATTGCTAAACTCAGATTATGAAATTTATTTATGCAATTAAATGTAGAAGTATATGAAAAATCGGTTTGCGACAGAATAACTTATGTAAATATGTGCTGATTAGTTTGAATTTATTACGAGATAAAGGTCATTTTGTATATTTTATTTAATTAGAGTTACAAATATAAACGTAATTTTTGCGCGACAGTTATTCGAGTTATAAGCGGAATTTGAAAGTATTTGAAATTATCTTATCAAGGTGTCAAGCTGTAGAGTGGCAACGTTTATTAGAATTTGTGTAATGCGCGCAGTTATCATTTATCTTTTTTAATAGCGAAGAAAGGAAAGACGTTAGATATTTTCGGCATAGAAATTTAACTCATTGTTCTTATTTGATATTTCTAGAGAGTTAAAATTGCAAATATACTGCCTATTGAATTTTTCAGGACGAATTTTGTAGTGGCTATTTTTTACGTTTTGTACCCAGTAGCCTCGTCGTTCTCGCAGACATTAGGTTCGAATATTAGTATATTCGAACCTAATGTCTGCGAGAACGACGAGGCTACTGGGTACAGCAGTTACGGCATCGCTGTTTGAAGAAAATTGCATTACTTATTTAGCACGGCTAGGAACGATCATCATTACGACCCGGAGCGGAAAGCAAGCAGCAGAGAAGCATCATCTAGAGCGGCGATTTGAAATGATAAGAATGTATATGCTAAGATTTCTATTTTACGCAGTTATGCTTTCGTATTCGCATTAAGATCGGTTTTGTTAAGAATTGTTGGATAATAATTTGACATCGATACGAGAAGTTTATTGTGCGAAGTAGGATTTCGAGACGGAAAACGAAAGTATTTGTTGATTGATAGTTAGTCGCAGTAGGCTTTTGAGGCGCTGCGATGAAAATAATAGAAATTTGGATGCGCAAACTTGTTATGCAGTAGGCTTCCGAGGCACTGCGATTTAGTTGAACTGAATATAATTTGATTTTTTAGCACGTTTAAAATTGATTTGAATGATTTAGTAAGATAGAAGAAAATGATGTGGTTTTGAGGAAATAAATGTTTATGATTTCCTAGGGCCCAGGCAAATTGGCGTGGCCTCTGTGCTGAGTTTGGTAATTTTTTGTTTTGTAAATTGTTGACAGTAAGAAATGCCCGTGATAGTCATCGTGAATTCCATGAGCAATAGGCCCGCCGCACAGGCACGCACAGGGATGAGCTACATGAGAGTAACTAGAATATGATATTGACACTAGGTGACATTTTTGATGTGCGAAGAAGCTCTTGCACTGTGTGGAATTCGGCAGTGCGATCCCACGGCTGTAGCGTCTCTTATTTGCAATCGTCCTGAGACTGTTGTAGTACTTTGGTTAAGAGTCGCTCTGCGCTAAGGTAGTTTGAATGTCGAGGCCGAAGAGTCTGAGCAGGGAGATCGTGATCGAGGTGCTCTGATTTGGTAACGCGTAGTAGTGTAGAATTTTATTAAATTATTGAAGTTTTATATCGCGATTGATAGAGATGAACTGACAAATAAGGAAAATGCTAGATGTTATTTGAATGCGAATGCGAAAAGCGTAGCTATTTCGATTAGGCAGAAGCATTTATGTGTGCAAGGGCTTGCGTTGAGCACATTTATTTTTGTTTGTTGTAAATTTAGATTGAGTAATTATTGGTGACTTAAGTTTTTGGACGTAGAAAAATTCAAGGTCGCGTTAGTATTTATAAGATGCGACACAGTTGTACTTGATGTATAAGACATTATCAATGATTTCAAATACTCTTTCGTGATTTAACGAATTTCTTCTTTCTTTTTGTTGTAAAATTATAAAATTATTTTGAATATTTGTATTACAGATTTAATCGAATTAAACTTTATTTAAATGTATTTATTAATCTCAGAGCGAATTTGAAAATTATGTGCTAGTTATAACCATCGAGTAATAGCCCTAAGAGAATTTAGACGACCAAATGCGTTTAGTCAGGAGTTATATAAATAGTTTAAAATATTGTAAATTTCTAGGCACCGCTAATGGTTTTTGGTTGTACCGAAGATTTTTGTGATAAAATTAATTAAATTATTTCTACTTTTGAGTTATATTAGATAAAGATAGATAGGTTTGAATGAATAAACAATTGTTTGCATGAGACTTGAACACCTACTCACTTCCTTATCAGAATACACGTGAACGTATTCGTTAAATTATTAATACGGTTTTTGGTGCGACTGAGTTCGCTTCCTAGAACAGCTGCAGTGGATAATTTGCTGCGTGAGGAGAGTTCGTCAGGATTTGTCGCGTAAAGAAAAACTCTGTATAGTCCTTCAAATGTATTGTGTATTGTCACTAATATTGACACTAAAACTATTTAACAATTTTGACTTCTGTGTACGCGCAGAATGCTGATTACGAAAACGAGTTGATTTGAAATATGTTTGCTTAGAGACGATTACTCTAGCTTGGAGACAATTCGTACCGTCGGCTGCTGTAGCCTTATCAGTACTAATTGAAAAACTGTCGCGGGGTCCGAGCAGAGGTGATCACATAAGTGTCTTCGCACACTAAAAGGAGCGGGAGAGCGGATTCGCGTATAAAACTTTCGGCCTGAACAACGGCAACTTACGAATTCCAAGCCGTTATATTCAGTGGATCCCCCCCCCCTGGGATAACACGCTCTATCTAGTTAACCAGGATGTCATTCACCTGGCGTCTAGGAAAAATAAGGTATTGATGAGGAATCCTGGTGAATGTTAAAAGTACATATGCACGGAATAATCCAGATTGAGTTTTTCCCTCAACTCGGGTTCGTCATGTTACTACCACCACAACTGGCAATGTCATCTGCGAATCCTACAACCATCGCTACCTTGGGTAGCTCTTACCTGAGTACTTCATTGCCAATAATGTTTCCCAAGGTGGGCTAGGCACTGACCCTTAGGGGAACCTCTTTGATTATTTTGTAGGTTTGAGCGCTGTTCTCTGTATCATACAATAAGGTTCTGTCCTTTAGGTAGTCTGACGTAATCCTTACATTAGTCACTCTACAAGAGTTAGGATAATTCAAGGTCAAAAAATTTAGATCTTAGTATTTTGCGGGCACACTCACCCGACCAAGTTTTTTACATGCGTTTGGACATACCTGAGCAATGAAAGCTCATTTCATCCGGAATTAATAGACAACTCACCTAAATATCTAGAATTTAAAATAAAGTTATTGAAAATGACCATCCCTATCTAAATTTACAAACAATTTAAAACAGGGTTAAAACTATCAAAATTTTTTTTTCAATTAAAGATCTTGTTCATCGCTTGAAAATATTATTCTTTTAATTTTTACAAAATTTCAGAAGATGACGTTAATACTGTCCACATTGAGTACTAGGTACCTAAGAGTCCGTTGCTGTCACGATATATGTGTTCAGCGAGCCCAAAAAATCCCGAGTCGAAAAACTGGACTTATTTCCATCAACATTAACGAAGTTAATAAAATAATATGCAGAAATCTGTGCATAGATCAACGCAGAGATTTCTGCAAAGATCTCTGCGAAAAATTTGTACTGTATCCGTATACAGCTGCTATGCTTTGCCTAACGTACCGATCAAATAGTTCGAGCTGCAGTTAGATCAACTCGTGCAGGATATTGCAGGAAGAAAGCCAGTAGTTATTGCATGTGAATTTACCGCATGGGCCGTAGAGTGGAGCATTCAAAGGACTAACCAAAGAGGATGAGAGTGCGCGCAGCGAGTGCCACCGGACCAGAAGAAGAGGTCAGGAAATAGTAGATGCCCGCGGACAAGAAATAAAGGACGCTAAGAGGAAGCTTAAGAAAACAATCCGCGAAAACAAGCAACGGTGCCTTAAAGAACAGAATGAGGTCGAACAGGACACTTAAGGTCGACCTTACAAAATAGTAATGAAGAAGTTTAAAGAAAGCTCCAAAACGTACCCCCTCCAAAATGCATGGAACTATTACATCGGGTAGTGACCACACTGTTCCCCAGGCAACTGGAAGAGAGAAAATGGTTTTTCAACGGAACAAGGCCAACGGACAGAAGTTCGGAGAGTCAGTCGGACGTCCCTCACGCGAGCGAGAGTTGCGCGAAGAGGACCCGGAGAAGCAAGCGAGGACAGGGAGGAAGGAGAGAGAGTGTCGCGAGAGTGCCGAGTCCAAGAGAAAGTGAGAGTCTCTTGAGCAGCAGCGACGACGAATTCGAGTATAGCTCGAATCATGCGTCGACGGGAAGAGTTCTCGAAATGCGGTTCTCGAAATGAGAGGCCAGACAGCTCCCGAGACATCATAAAAAGACTTAAGGACTGTGGTTTCCAGTTTTCCGGCCAAGGCCGAAACGAGGACCCAGAAGAGTTTTTGGAGAGGTTGAGTGATTGCCAAAAAGCTTTGGATATTGACTGGATAAGCGTCTTCCTCTGTATATTCCAGGGCAAGGCGGGCCGTTGGTTCCGAGCCAAGAGAGGGAAAATTCAGGCGTGGACGGAGTTTTGTCGAGAGTTCAGGCACCGCTACGTAACTGAGTACAACAGGGAAGATTTGATGGAGGATTTGAGGCGGAGAACGCAACACAAAGGCGAGGAAATCACCACGTTTCACGCCAAATTCGAATACATTGTGTCGCGGTTCCATTGACTTCCATCTAAAAGAGAATTATTGCAGATAGTATATCGCAATATT
Organism: Trichomalopsis sarcophagae; assembly: GCA_024372645.1. Taxonomy (NCBI): domain Eukaryota; kingdom Metazoa; phylum Arthropoda; class Insecta; order Hymenoptera; family Pteromalidae; genus Trichomalopsis; species Trichomalopsis sarcophagae. Next base: position 83,635 of record QLSS01000171.1, on the reverse strand, counting down.
CTACCCGAGTATCGGAAGGCTATCGGTGATAAGCTCATTGATAGCTTGGAAGATTTCGAGAAGTACAGTCGCCGGTGGGAGAAGCAGCGAGACTTGGACAGTCGATATGCTCCGCCTTTGCCCGCCGAGAAGATGTACGTTCCCGGCGCGGCATATACAGGAGGGGTGACTAAACCCAAGGTCGCTGCAGTCAAGTCGGTGGAGAAGGAGCAAGAGAGTGAAGAGACTCTGAAGAAGGGCAAGAAGTCGAAAGCTAAGAAAGCTGCGACATCAGCGTCCGCTTCGGAGTCGGAAAAGGTAGCGTGTGCAAGCACTAATGCCAGCTTTGGGAATAAATCAAAGCCGACGGGAAAAGATACTGCATCAAGCCAGAATTCGGGTAATAAACAAAAGGGCGGAGGAACTCAGTGAGGCACTGGAGGAAATCTAGCGACGGGGGCGGATAAATCGCCCTTGGGACCGACCAATTTGAGCGCGGGAGAGTTTCTCGGCGCGTGCTTCACGTGTCAAAGGGTGGGCCATCACGCCTCGCAGTGTCCTGAGGTAATCCCGTTGTCGCAAGAGAGCAGAAAGTATACGGCTTTTCCTGTACCAAGCTCAGGCCTGTGTCAGTTTAAGCGTATGCCGTTCGGTCTGTGTAATGTGCCCAGGACCTAGCAGAGATTAATCGATGCTTTGTTTGGGCCTGCGTGCGAGCCAGCCGTGTTTGCCTACATCGATGACGTGGTAATCGCCACGGAGACTTTCGAAGAGCACCTAGAGTGGCTAGAGTTTGTCCTGAAGCGACTCACGGGCGCGGGGCTAGTCGTGAATGAGAAAAAGTGTGAATTCTGTTGTTCGCAGATCAGGTGGCTGGGTTTTTTACTGGACAAGGAGGGACTGCGTCCTGATCCCGAAAGGGTAGAGCCAGTCAAAAACTTTCCGGCACCGAAAAACGTCAAACAGTTGAGACGATTTCTGGGCATGTTGGGCTTGTATTTGCGCTTTATCGAGCACGAATCCGAGCTAAAAGTTCCGCTTGTCCGACTGCTGCGAAAAGATCAGAAATGGGAATGGGGAGACGAGCAACAAGAGTCTTTTGAAGCTCTCCGTCATGCGCTTACCATGGCCCCTGTACTTGCTCGGCCGAATTTTACAAGGCCGTTCAAAGTGCAGTGTGATGCCAGTGACGCAGCTATCAGGGCCCTTCTGATTCAAGAACATGACGATGGCGAGCACCCGATAGTGTACATAAGTCGTGTACTAACTTCTGCTGAAAGAAATTACACGACGACGGAGAAAGAGTGTTTGGCAGTGGTTTGGGCTATCAGAAAGCTGAGGTCGTACACTGAGGGGTGATAACAGCGTGATAACAGACCACAATTTGACAGGAATTTGAATGATCCCAGCAGTCGCCTAGCAAGATGGGCGATTAAGTTGCAACAGTGGAAATTTGACGTGATTTGTCGGAAAGGTGAATTAAATCACTTTCCGGATGCGCTGTCCCGAAGCGACGAAAATGGCAAGGACGCTGTTGCCGCTTTCGAAGAAGTACAAGATCCGGAATATTTGAAACTGCAAGAGCAAGTCGAAAAATCCTCGGAGAAGTACACAGGATGGCGTATCGAAAATGGAGTGCTTTATCGTTGGCGCAAGGATGCTTTGCTGGACCCGATAACACACCGCGAGGAAGCGTGGAGAGTGGTAGTGCCGGAAGAGCAGAAGGAGAGAGTGATAAATGATGCACACTGTCCGCCTTCGTCGGATCACTTGGGAATAGAAAAGGCTATGACCAACTGGCTCGAGAGTATTATTGTCGAGGAGCCTATCACGACGTGTACAAGTTCGTACAGTCGTGCGAGGAGTGCCAAAAATATAAAATGGCACAGAGCGGAGCGAAAGAGCTCATGAGACGGCGAGTTGTCGAGCGGCCTTGGGCCATTGTCGCAGCTGATCTCATAGAGTTTCCTCCGAGCAAAAATCGATTCAAATATCTAGTCGTGTTTCAATATTTGTTTACACGCTGGATTGAATTAAGGCCGTTGAGGAAGGCGGACGTGAAGTCAGTAGCCAGAGCGTTTGAGGAGTTAATTTTATTCAGGTGAAAAACCCCTTAATATTTTCTAACAGATAACGGCAAGGAGTTCGACAACCAACACTTAAAGAAGGTGTTAATAGTCTACGGTGTAAAACATATCACCACTTCGCCGTATCATCCTCAGGCAAATCCCGTCGAGCGTACGAATCGCACGCTTAAAACGATGATCGCAATGTATGTGAAAAACGATCATCGCGACTGGGATTTGCATCTCCACAAGTTTCGTCATGCCATTAACACGGAGACGCAAGCTTCTACCCAAGTCTCTCCTGCATTTTTCAATTACGGGCGACATCCTCACCCGGCTTTGAGTTTACGACGGGAAATCGAGGTAGGAAAACTCGTGGAAAGAAGGAGCCAGATGAGTGGGTGGACAGAATGAAACGATTAGATATGCTGCGAGATTTAGTAGGGAAATACACGGGCGCTGCGACTGAAAAACAAGAACGCGTTTATAACAAAGGACGGAAAAACGCGCAATTTCAGGTAGGAGATGAGGTCATACGAAAGACCCATGTCCTATCCGACGCGGCCAAGAGTGTTTCTAAAAAGCTAGCTCCGAACTGGGAAGGCCCCTACGAGATTGTCCCTGATAGTCTATGTACTGGGCTGCGGTGACAAAAAATTGCGACGGCTTACTAAGGCTTACGTAGATGAACTTAAGCGCTGGGTCTCGCCGCGAAGGGCTAAACAAAAATACTAATCCATTTGTTTTTTTTTTAGAATGTAGTGACCGGAGGACGGGAGAGAGTCAGCGCCAGCCGGCCCGTCACCGACCAACATCCAACCGCCACGGCCGACGTTTGCCAAGGTGGCGAGATCACCAGCACGTCGACCAACGCCAGCAACGTCGTCAAGGCCGGTGCAAGGTTCAGAGGCGCGGATGACCAGCCTGAGGATCGGCGCGGCTACACCGAGGCTACGCCTGCGCCAATCCACAGCTGGTTTAACGACGACGCCGACGAGCAGTGAGAAGAGGCCAAGGACAGAGGAAGCGACGAGCTTGAGCCAGGCGATCGTGACAGGGGCAATTCCCCGGCGATTAGGCACCATTCTGGAGGAAGTCGCGAGAGAAGAGAGTAAGACTCGGACGGAGAAGCAGAAGCCATCCGCTGAGTCACACGAGAGAGAGAGAGAGAGAGAGAGAGATATCAGATAGGTCTTTATTTGCTAAAGCAAAAAAAATAATACAGTAGAGATCACAAGGACTGTGTCGCATACAGTCTAACAAATATATAAAAATTATTGTCACATAAAATCACATAAAATCACATTTCGTCATATTTAATTAGAGAGAGAGAGAGAGAGAGACAGAGAGAGAGAGAGAGAGAGAGAGAGAGAGAGAGAGAGAGAGAGAGAGAGAGAGATAGATAGATCTTTATTCACTTTGACAGTAAAATAATAATAAATATAAATACAATGATAGTACAGCAGTTATACAGCAGTAAAATCAGTCCAGATACATACTAGCTAAGATTAGCATGTCATGCTCAAAAATAAGTATAATAAATAAAAATATACATTAAGATAAACAAAATATTCACGAATATACTTAAATATAGATCACAAATGATCACAGTCGGTCAAGCTACATCAATGTTTACGGTTTGGTCATAGACCTATCTATTTGCGCAGTATCACAGAAAAGTGCAGCCAAAAGGCCAAGTCAGACTAGACAAAACATTAAAAACTAGTTATACATTAATTATATAATTGCGAGCGCAAACACCGGTAGGTGTGGAAAACTCAAGAGTCGAGAGCCAGCAAATGCCGTCGCAATGCCCCTTTCAATGATGCGAGAGATGGCAGATGACGCAAAGCAGATGGGAGAGCATTCCAGAAACGAGCACCCTGGATCTGAAAGGCCCTAGCTCCGGTTTCAGTGTGCCACGTAGGGATACTTATCTCTGGAGGAACCCCCTACTAGAGGGTCGCGGTTCGTGCTTTTTAAAGAAAGATGCAAGATACCATGGTTCTTGGATCCGAATCGCCTTATACAGAAGGATAGCTTCAAAGTAGAGCCTTCTGGAATCCGTGCGAAGCCACTCTAGACGCCTCTGGTAGGGGGAGATATGCTCATCTCTTCTTACCCTGAAGATGAACCTCACACATGAATTACTCAGTCTCTGTATACGTATACGCTGTTCGTCCGGCGCGTCCAAGATAGTCACAGTACAGTAGTCCAAGTGAGGCTGTACTAATGTCTCAAGCAACCTTCTGCGGAGAGTCTCGGTGGTGCAGCCCCTAATAAACCGCAAGCTATACAGGGCTTTATTAACTTTTTTAGTGATTGAATCCACCTGCGGTTTCCATGTGAGTTTACTGTCTAGTATAACACCGAGACTCATGACCGTTTCACTGAAAGGGACGATCACTCCGTCCCGCAGCCGAACTCCTGGCAGATTCCACGAATTGATGTCATTAACATTTTTCCTGGACCCAAAAAATATAGCCTTAGTTTTGCTGGAGTTAAGCCGCAGACCGTAGCTCCCCACCCAGTCGGACACCAGCCCTGCCGCATCCGCTAGCTGGACCAAGCCTTCCTGGAATTTATCTTTGGTGGTATGCAGATAAATTTGAAGGTCGTCAGCGTGAAAAAGATGTTTAATTGTAGTGCCGTCAAGTATGTTCTGCAGGTCATTTACGTAGAGACTGAACAGCAGGGGTCCCAGATTGGTTTCAAGCCATTCTGAGTTTCCATTTTTATTCGAGATTACCATCTGAGTGCGCCCTTGTAAATATGATTTTATCCACAGGAGAGCCGTCCGCGAGAACCCCAGCCGTCTCAGTTTAGATAGTAGTTTAGTAGGTGAGATGGTATCAAACGCCTTGCTAAAGTCGAAAAGTAGCAGAAGGGACACCCTCTTACGGTCTATGGCCATGCGTATGTCGTCGGTCACTTTTATTAACGCGGTTTGTGTGCTGTGATGTCTTCGGAAACCGGCCTGGAAGGGATCCAATATTTTATTTTTACTAAGATACTCCGTGATCTGGGTGTGAGCAATCTTCTCGAGTACCTTTGATAGGAAGCAGAGCAGAGCTATTAGACGGAAATCCGTTACGTCTGAAGGAGCGCTTTTCTTTTTAAGGGCAATAAGCTGAGCTTGCTTCCAGATACTCGGAAAGATTCCCTAGTCTAAGGAACAGTTAAAGATATTTAGGATGAATTCGCCAATGATTGGGAGAGCTTTAGTGACCACCCCGCAGGGAACACTGTCCACGCCCCTCGCTTGCGAGGAAAAATGTGAAATAGCAACGACAACGTCACTCATACTGACTTGCTGATAGAATGGTGTCCGTTGCATCGTCTATATTTTCGAGGGATGAAGCCGACATTCGCGCGAAGTGCTCATTCAGCTCTCCCGGCGTGAAGCCAAAAAACTCCTCCTCCTTACGCCCAGGCAGGATGCCGAGATGACGCATTACCTTCCATATATTTTTATTCTCATCAAGAGCGTCCGAAAGTTGTTGTCGAAGGAAGGATTCACGCTCTTGAGCCGAACGCATGTCGACCTCATTAACAAGTCGAAGATACTTATCGAGTAGCTCCGCTCGCCCAGTGCGTTCATAGCGTCTGAGTGTGGCATTGCGTTTGTCGATGAGTAGATTCAGCTCTGGTCCAGACCAAGGAGCATACTTTTTTTTAGGGCAAACCGTCTTCAGCGGTGCCAACTCGTCAATCGCAAGCTTTAAATTACTATTAAGGGTGTTTAAGGCCACCTCCAGATTGGTTTCAATGGAATTCATAGTCGACCAGTCGCAGCAAGACAACAGGTCGACAAGAGCATTAGTGTCAATGTCCCTGTAATCCCTATAAGAAAAAGACTCACTCACAGGAGTTGGAGTGTATATATCTAGAGATACATCTATGACACAATGCTTGCCGAAACTGGGTAACCACTCGTTCTTAAAGTCAAGGATCGTGTCGTTCTCGTCAGTCATAATCAAGTCAATCCATGTGTGAGACGATGAGGTGTGGTGCGTGGGACCATGACGGACTATCTGAAGAGATAACTCATCAGACAGACATTTGATGGTGGCAGCGTCATCGGTCGCGGACAACAGGTCCGCATTCAGATCACCCATAATAATCTTATGGCTAAAATCACCACAGAGTACACGAAGGACACTAAAAAGATCAGTGTCCTTTTGCATGGGTACCTTAGGGGGCCTGTAAATAACACCGACAAGGATCGGAGGAGAACTACCCTGCTGTATACTACAAAAAAGATACTCAGGAATGCCAGGTTTGCCTAGTCTCTGAGTGTCGGAGGAAGCCAATTTTTTAACCTTGAAACACTTACGCACAAACAGGGCAACCCCACCTTCATTCACATTGCGATCCTGCCTAACGACTGAAAGACCCTTGATCCGAATGAGGCTGTCGTCCACGAGCGAGCCCAGCCAAGTCTCAGCGAAACCGAAGATGTCGTATGAAGGTTGCTCCGCAAAAAGTTGACGAATATTCTCGATGCGAGCTCTGATCGAATTAACATTCAAAAAACCCGCTTTCAGGCGACTCACAACCTCCGGTCCGTTGTTCAGAGGCCTCGCCAGTCACGCCAATG
>QLSS01000171.1:46523-76890 GCA_024372645.1 Trichomalopsis sarcophagae | reverse complement strand
TTCAAAAAACCCGCTTTCAGGCGACTCACAACCTCCGGTCCGTTGTTAAGAGGCCTCGCCAGTCACGCCAATGAAGCTGTTGATAATGCTGATGACGACGATGATGAAGACTGTGATGAGGATGACAGCAAAGATGGAGGCGAAGGTGACGACGACGATACCAATGACGAGGTCGCTGCCGAGTTACTTGTCAGACCCGGCTCCAGTACGTCCAGTGAAATAGAGTCACGCTTCTCGACCGTCACAGTATCAGTCACGTGTGTGATCGGCTGTCGTGATTATTTCCTGGAGCTTGTCTGACACGCCGTTTGAACGGCTTGCAAATCGGCAGCTGACGCGAAAACGTGCGCACGCTCACCTCCTCGGCGCCTGGCCAGAAATCTGCCTCCTGAATGCCAGACATATTTAAAGCCCAGCCCCTGTGCAATAGGCTTCAAATTTTTAAATAGTTGAAAAGTATCATGGGGCAGAAGTTCATTGATATATACTTTACGTGCCGGCATACAGTTAGCCGAGAACTGGCCAAGCAATTCAGGCTTAATGTCCTTCGTCGTGAAATAATTATTTGCGAGCGCTCGTTTGTCCCGCAGCACATCCCCAACCAGCTCCATACGCCCCAGCCGAACAACACAGGATGGCTGTACTTTCCCTCCCAATGGTGACCGCGAGCACCCGCCCGAGGGGTCTCCGCCCTCACTGGTCCGTCCGCGAGGCATGAGAGCACGCACGCTGATGATGTCATCCCGCGCCAGGGAGGGGAGGATGGTACCGAGCACCGCGAAGGCGACAACATTTAATGCCTCTTTGGAGGTGGCGATTTTGCGATCCAAAATACCGTGGATTACGACCTCGCAGCTCTCGGCACCCTCGATCCCCGGGCCAACCGCGGATCCACGAGAAGATCCGGGAGAGGGACCAACGCTATCGGATGGGGCACTGGCATTCGAGGACGCAGCAGCGTTAAGATCGCTATACTTGTAACTAGAGAGAGAGAGAGAGAGAGAGAGAGAGAGAGAGAGAGAGAGAGAGAGAGAGAGAAAGAGAGAGAGAGAACACCCCGTTGGACACCCCGGGTAAGATCCTGGAACGCATTATCTGTGTCAAAATGGATCATTTTATAGAAGAAAAATGTGGATTAGCGGAACACCAATATGGCTTTTGGAAGAATCGTTCAACCCTGGACGCAGTTAGCCTAGTGATCGACACTGCGATAGAGGGGAAAAGATGGAAGGGAGGAAAAAAAGTACTACGCCATAGTTACATTGAATGTCAAAAATGCATTCGATTCGGCTAAATAAAGTACAATACACGAAGTACTCCGGAAACAGGATATGCCCTTATATATAAAAAGAATGATGTCCGACTATTTGAAGGACAGAATCCTATTATATAACATGGAGGACGGTACCAAGACATATAAAGTTACAGGATGCGTACCCCAAGGGTCTGTGTTTGCGGAATTGGCGATTCGTAAAATACGCGAATGGCTAACGGAGACGGGTCCGGAACTAGCCAGCCCACAAAACGGAAGTTATTTTTATCTCTAGTAGGACGAAAATGGAGGAAATTAAACTGAAAGGTAGATGGACATGAAATAGCTTCTCAACCAATTATCAAGTACTTGGGGCAATCAATACTTGGGCATCACCATCAATGCGAGACTAACTTTTAAATAACATCTGAAAATAGTCAGCCATAAAGCAGCAAAAGCGCTGCTCTATCACGATTGATGCCAAATGTAGGAGGCCCAACTCAGAAGCGAAGGTTACTCCTAACCAGTGTAACAACATCGATTATGCCATATAGAGCCTTAATTCGGGAAGATGCGATGAGGGTGAAATCGTATGCCCGAACGCTAATCACTGTGTACAGACAAAGTGCTCTAAAAGTGGCGTCCGCTACAGTATCGGATAATGCGGTGTGCATTATTGCTGGTATGCCGCCGATTGACCTATTGGCGATGGAAAGTAAGGAAGTATTCCAAACTAAAAGAAGATCCAGTGACGAAACTCAGAAGGAGATCTGGGATGCAGCAAGAAAGAAAACAATGGCCGAATGGCAAATAAGATGGGATGTCAGTAACAAAGGTCGATGGACCCATCGCTTTATACCAAAAATAGAGGATTGGACAGGAAGAGAACATGGGGAGGTCAACTACTACCTCACACAGTTTTTAACTGTACACGGATGCTTTCGAGCTTATCGGCACCGATTTCAATTAGACGACAGTCCGAACTGCACAGCTTGTTTTGACGCTAACGAAGATGCGAAGCATGTTCTCTGTGACTGTTTGTGATACCAAATGGAGCAAGAAGAACTCGAGTGTTATCTCCAGACCAGAGTAACAACTGAATCAATGTTGACAACTATGTTGACGTTGGAGGATGGTTGAAGCGCAGTAAACAATTACGTCAGGACTATCCTCAAAAAGGTTAGAAATGGCAAAGAGAAAAATAGTCAAAGACAAGGCGAAGGTTACTGAGCCGTATCGGGGTTGAGGCTGTCCAGAGGATGGCCGGACGATGCCGCACGGAGCAGACGACTGGATATTGCGGAAAAAAGCAAACGCACGGACAACGCAGATAGAAGAAACGTGACGACGACCACATCAATTAGATCGGGCGTAAAAGCCTTTCGCCCCCTCGCGAAGCACTAGTCGACGGACGTGCCGCTAAAAACAAAGTCACAAAAGATGGAGCTAGGTGTACCTGTACCAAGGTTCGATAAAGGCAAAGAGGGCGTTCCTTGGTACAGTTTCATTGGTGTTTTTCATTTAGCCATAAAAAGGATGGGTTTAGTCGGTGTGAATCCGACATACGGCGGACATTGCGGATAGGGCTGTTTCGACGACCCCATAACAAAGTCACGCTATGGTCTTCCCTAACACCTCACACATCTATACGGTCACTTTCTAAAAACACTTGATTTGAAGTTCTAACACACCAAAAAGTATTTTTGAGAAGTTTTGACAAAACTTAATATTTTAAATCATAAATTTTCTTAAACCATTTTCAATTTTGGTTAGCGATTTAGAAGGTTTAATAAAAATAGTAGTTTTCAGTTATACAGGGTATACAGAGTGAGAGACAAAGACTTTAAATCATAATATCTTTCAAACCTAATTTTTTTATGAGCTGCAAAAATAATATGTCTGAGGTGATTAAACGATCGATACTTTACCGAAATTTCAACTTAAATAAAGCCTTTTTACTCTCGTAATCGTACGACATGGAAAATCCATATTTTTTAGTTTTCGATTTTTAGCTCAAAAACTAGTCTTAAAAACAGTTTAAAATTATTTGCTGCATCTTTTTCATCTAGATTAAATTTTCAGGTGACATCTTGTAATATACATGAATACATACAGCATTCGTCATTTTATATTCACAAACAAATAATGTAAAAAAACATCATATCTGCACAAATTATCATTTGCAACATCCATTTATATATACCGAAACTTATGATATATTTGAAAAAAAAATAAATATAATCAATTTATTTTTCGTTTTTTCAAGGTAGTATAATGTATTCATGTTTTTGCCACATATCTATCTTTAGTCTCCAAGCGCTTGCAGAGGTGAGGTAGGGAGAAATTGGACACGTGTGTTCGGTTGAACTTTGTATTTATTTAGATAGCTTGGAATTATTACAATCACTTTTTTTGGCTCGGCGGAACGCAGACTGAAGGACAGGCAGAAAGGCCTTGGTCTATGCTAGTCTCTAGTTCGAGCGAGAGTGGCGAGTGCCCCCAGCGAAGCCACCCCTCAGACCTCGGAGGGAAGACGTTGTTGGTCTCGCTCATGAGGCCCGAAGGGAAGAAATAGCTTGGGCACTTTAGCGGATGAGTGGCGCGCGTGCATTTTGAGAATTCCGAAGATTATCGAGCCCGCGCGCGGCCGTTTTATTGCTTTAAGTGCAATAGGCGACGAGCCGCTTGGGTGCCGAAAATCCGGGGACTGCCTCGTCTGAGGGATTAGCGAGCGTGTGCGCGGCGGATCGCTTTATTGCAGTGAGGGACCGCATAACGAAAACTCGAGAGCGTTGTAAACGCTCTCTACGAGGCCCCGCAGATGTGGAAAACATGCACGCCACATATCATTAAATGATTGTCATTCTGGAATGATTCACTAGTTCTTATTTCATTGTTTTAATATAGTGTAGAAGATGTGGATGTTTGTGAATATGAAATGACGTATTTGCATATCATAAGATGAAATCTACAATTTTGGCCAAGATAAAGAGAATGCTGCAACTAATTATTTCTGCAAATAAGTTCTTTTTTAAAGCTATGTGTCTGTGAATATATAATGACAAATGCTGTATGTATTCATGCATATCACAATGTAATCTGCAGATCTGGTCCAGATGAAAGAGATGCTGCAAATAATTTTTCGTGCAGATATAGTTTGTTTTTCAAAGCTATGTATTTGTGATTATAGAATGACAAAAACCATCAAGTAATTATTTTCTTTATATAAATCAATATTAAACAATATAATTTTTTTCAATAAATCGTAACTTATAATCAAATGGATGTTAAAAACAAATATAACAATAAATCATATACTTTTATTAATGTATTATATATGTTTACTATAATATTTAAAAATATGTTATACAAATTTATAGTTATATCTATTCCAGCAAGCCATGCGACTGCACACCCCTAGCTGATGTGAATTTTCAATATTTTAATTGTTTGATTGATTATCTATAGTCATTTGTATTGATAAATCTCAAATGAGATCTCTACTAATAGGGAAACTGCTCTATTAGGTTTACTTCTAAAATACTCTTATAAAGTTTGTTATAGTTGAAAATTATTTTTCAAACAATAAAACTGTATTTAAAAATAGATGCTTTCAGTATTTTGAGTAATATTTTCATTTTAAAATATTACACATGAAGATTTCGGGTGAGAAACTCAGTTTCCAATAGAATAACACTTTATTGATTCCACAATCAATAAAGTGTCATTATGTTATTGACAACTGAATTTTAGCTATTCATAAAATTTTAAAATCAACTTTTTGTATGTGTATATATCAAAATCATAAGGTTTACTTGAAATTTTCCGCCGCACATTTTATTGCTTTCTCTTTTATTGCGCGCCGAAGGTTTGGGTCCTACGCAGGGCTATAAATTTATCGCCGTGCCGCCGACATGGTGGCAAGAGCCTAGGTAGAAATAATTCTGAACGGATTTCGGAAACTCTGACAGCTTCTGCAACATGCGCCGGTAAGTCAGTCGAGCAACAGCCTTTGCAAGAGTAACTGCGCTTACTTGGCTGTCGTCTTTATTTTTCCTATTTTTCTGTATTACTTGTGTTATAATAAATATTCTATCCTTATTTTCTGCTAAACCGAATTGCATTTATTTTGCTTAAAGCATAAGCATATAAATCCTGTTGTAATATGTGAATTTATACAGTCGTAATACATAAAGAAGGTACTCATCGCGCCATCTACTGGTTGACGACGATTTCGTGCAACGAGATAAGCAAAAGCGAATGCCAGCATAGTGCGCATGCTTCGCGTATATACTCTAAGGGCATACTATACTCGGCTCCGTGGAGTCAGACTATGCGATACCGTACCATACTCTCTCTCTCTCTCTCTTGCCTGTAAGACTCCGAGCTGAACGGATGTACTGCTGACTCGTGGCTTAGCCACTTACTATCTGCATTATTGTAAAAACACGAAAGTTTCATACAAAATATTATCATAAGTTACACTACATTGAAGAAATTGAGGAAAAAAATTCTGTTATACCTACTAGAGAATTGTATATTTTTGGAAATTTCCAGAATTATGTATATTTTGCCTATACCAAATTTGTTACATTATTAATGCTCTATGTTGAAATAAATTTTAATAATTTTTGTATTAATTTTTACTTTTATTATACCATTGGATCCACTACAAAATAAAACATAATAGGTTTTGAAATCTTATTTTATATATTGTTTTAATACTATCAAAACCAAGTATTAAGTGCTAACAATTAAAAAAAAGACATTTTTGACTAGATTATACATTATTATACCTCATATATCCAAATGATTATCGGCTGATTATCAGCTGATTATTACCTAACGTTTTGGCATGATTATTAGGTGAAAATCAGGTGATTATCAGGACTTTTTCCAGTAGGGATTACCTTAACAATATATCTAAAATCATTATTTAACCTCACATCATTAATTCAATGATACACCCTCAATTCCATCAAATCCAATAGTATCAAATGTTATTTTCCGACACGGGGGGCAGAAAATGTGCTGGAACGCATTCGATGTAGCATCACGATGTAGCGTGCGTTATAATGCATTTCGCGAAGACTATATCGAAATATATTTTGAATACTGACTTATTAATTAATTTAGATAAATAATAAATAAAATAATAATAAAATTAATTAATCTCCATGTGAGGATATAAAATATGATTTTTTATAACACGTGCATAAAAAGGACCATTTTCGGCGCCTAGAAAGTGGACCGAAAATAGGGTTTTCCAAGCGCCAGACAAAATGTAGAGCAAGAGTACCTGAACATAACACATGTATAAATTGATACATTTTCGCACCCTATAAGGTAGAACGATTCTAGAATAATTTGAAAATCAGAAATCAAGAGGAGCGAAACTGGTCGTTTTTTCCCATAGGGATGAAAACGACCAGTTTCGCTCCTCTTGCTTTTTATCACTTTCTTACTAAAGCTCTAAATCCTTAAAAACTTTTGCAATATATATATATATATAAACATTCTAAAAATTTTGGAAATTGTTCCAAAAGTTTTTACATGTATAAATGCACACACACACACACACATACACACACACGCATATATATATATATATATATATATATATATATGCATCTATGCATGTACACCGTAGTGGACGACTCAAAAAACTCTCTTGATCTATTTTATAGGCGACCAAAATGGTCTTCATTATAAACTTGTTATAAATAGCACGGTGAACAGCAAGGGGCGAATGTGCCTTTCCAGACTCGGATGATGTTTGAGCACATGTGTCCGTTTCGGGCCCACGTGACGATTTGGTAGATGAACCGAAACCTGAAACTCTGAATTGCCATCGTGAGCACACGAGGGAACCCGGTACACCCGGGCGACATCGAGCCTGGTCTACGTGAGTACACGTGAGCGACACCGGGTGCCACCGTAAAGTTCTAACCTACATTCCGACACGTTACTGCCTCCCTCTGCCATTGTAAGCCCACAGAGTTTCGGAAGTAACAATAGTTCCGCCGGTGATGCGCCTGGTCATGCGCTCACGACTTCACAAATTTGAGGGATAACTTGAAAACACCGTGACACTATCCCGGCCGTTACTGTGCGTACACGGAGCGGTCAATACCGTTATTACACGACACATTTGGATCGGCTTAGCCGTACGCACACGACTCCACCGTGCTGAATGAATTCCTAACCTTAAAATCCGTCACCAACCCGTCATACCGCCACCGAACCGATACACCGCAGCCGCGAACACCGAATCATTCTTGTAACGAAACCGCGTATAGATTTTTGTAAATTGTTAACCGTGTTTAGTTTAAACAATTCTATTTGTAAAGGCGAAGTATTTTTAACAAGACGCAAATTGATTTCTGTTTTAGCCGGGATTTAACAACTGATTCCAAATTGCTATTCTTTAATTAAGAAATATATTTTATTATTATTGAGAATATAAAAACAGACTCTTTTTTCCTCCTTTCCCATATCCTGATCCTGGAACCGACTGACTATCCAGTCTCTTGGGGAAAATCAAACCGTTACAAAGTTAATATTATTTTATTGTTAGATTTTGTTAATATAATTAATAGTGTCATCAAATAATTACAAAGAATTTAAAAACATTTTTTAATATTCAAACGTTATTTATATCTTATTTTATAATTTTAAACGGGTCCTGTGTACTAGTAGCTATAATTACTTTTATAGAATGTTAGATGTATTGAATATATTCATTTATACTCGACGGTAATTATTTCTCGTGGTTCGTTTTTGAAATTGTGCTTTCTATTGGTTAGAACTTATCAATCCGGCAATCTGATTGAAGAATTTCAAAAACGTTCCACAAGAATTAACTACCATCGAGTGTATATCTAGTGTTTAACAGTATATTTAATAATATGATCTCAAATAATTAAATATCATTACAATTAATTTGCAAATCGCTAGCGAAGTGAGTGTTTTTTGCTTGTAAAACAATTAAGATTTTGAAGTTCACAACCAGATCGTTTCGTTATTATCCAGATAGTAACATCCATATAAATAGATCTCTGCACATTATTATTGTAAAGATTTTATTGTTCAGTATTATAAACGAAAATGCATAGCTTATGATCGCATTAGTAGCGCACTTAAGCTCACGTTTATTTGAAAATTGCTTAAAATTAATGTTATTTTTAACGTGAAAATCAGATTATTTTTATTCAGCGAACTAATGCCTAAACTTATTCTTCTACCACAGTAAGATCTTGAATCAATTATTAAAAAATAGATTGATTTTGATTATGTTAGTAAGATAATTTGCATATCTTGCATAAGATCTTATGTAAGAACTAGGGAATGATATTGTGTAATGACTTGTGCAAGATCTTGAATAAATATTTGATATGAATATTTTTTTTTTATTTCTAACATAAGATGAGCCCAAATTCTGAAAATGCGTATAATTTCGCGTTTTGAACCAAACTGTCAATTAAGAATATATGTGAACCAAACTGTCAATTAAGAATATATGTGAACCAAACTGTCAATTAAGAATATATGTGAAGATTTTGATAGCTGCAGTAGAAGCTACGGACATACGAAGAATATAAAAATAGTGCAGTTAAATATGAATTACTGCGCAACTGCACAGAACCTACTGAGCGCGTTTGTCCGTGAGACAGAGATCGACATAGCTATCGTCTCAGAACAATACAGAGACCTGGGCAAACTACTGTGGGATATGGACAGTACTGGTAAAGCGGCAATTCGGACAACTCTTGGACCGGCTTGTACAGGATGCTGTGTGAAGAAAACCGGTACTGATAGCAGACAATTTCAACGCCTGGGCAGTAAAGTGGGGCAGAATGAAAAAGGATGATCACAATTCGAAGCATTCGCCCTTCAGGGACTTGGTCTTAGTTAATCAGAGATGTTTTTACACATTTCAAAAAAAATACACAGGGTCCATCATAGATCTCACGTTTGTCAGCAGCTGCCTGATTGAATTAGTTATCGTGAACGGTGAGCGATTATCACACAAATAGTGACCACTAAGCGATAATAATGGAGAGAAGAATATCAAAGCGGAGATCCAATGGGAGGGCAACGATAATAAGAGTCGGTTGAAAAACGATATTACCCGAGCCTGCGACAGAACGATGCCAAGGAGGACTTTCAACAATAGACGACGTCCAGTATACTGGTGGGATAGAGAAATTAAGGCTGCCCGCAGCAAGTGTCATCGAACCAGAAGACAGGAACAGCGGGCTCGGAAGAAATACTACAACTTTGTGGACCTGTACAATTCATGTCTTGAAGAAGGGATGTTTTCTAAGAACTGGAAAAAGCAACGCCTGGTACTACTACCAAACGGAGATAAGCCACCTAAAGATGCTGCCTCATACAAACCACTCTGCGTGCTGGACACCCCGGGTAAGATTTGAGAGTGCATATGAAGCGTTAGAATGGACCAAGTCATTGAAAAACTAGATAGACTAGCGGAATATTAATATGGCTTTAGAAAAATCGCTCCACTCTTAAAGCCGTGAGCTTAGTAGTTGACACAGTTAGAACTGAAATAAAAGGAAAAAGATGGAAAGGAAGAGCCAAGGAGACTGCCTACCGAACAGTATCAGAAGATGCAGTGTACGTAATCTTAAATATGCCGCCTATTGACCTTCTAGCAACAGAACGATAGAATATATACGAAGAAAGCCGTCGTGATGACAATACTTCAAAGGAAGTTTGGAAATCAACAAAGGAACAAACCCTAGCTAAGTGGCACAAACGATGGGACTCCAGTGAAAAGGGGCGATGGACGCACTGCCTCATACTACGTATTGCTGGCTGGACCAATGGACGACACGGGGAAGTATATTACTTCCTAACGCAATTCTCGAGTGGACATAAGTGCTTGCGATCCTACCTACACCGCTTCAAGATAGAGGACAATTCAAATTGCCCAGTATGTTTGGAAGCAAATAAAGATGCGGAGCATGTCTTCTATGACTGCTCGTGATAAGAAATGAAACGAGAAAAACTCGAGTGTTTCCTTCAGACTAGGGTGACCCCTAAGTCAACAATGACAGCTATGCTAGCGTTAGAAGATACTTGGTGCGCAGTAATAACTACGTAAGGACCATTCTCAAGAAGGTTAAAAATTACGAAGAAAATAGAAGGAAAGGACAAGGCGAAACAGCTCAGTAAAACTGTTGCTAGACGAAGGCCCCTAGCTAGTAGATACGAAACACTCCTCGAACTAATGTAGAAAAGCGTAGAAGATCACAGAGTTGAGCTCTCAGTTCCCTCTCTGATGCAGAGAAACGCAGGAGCTAGGGTTAAGTACCTCTAAGTGCTCCTTAGACCTATGCTGAGGATCGTAAGTAACTGAGTTGAGCCCAGACTCCCTCACGTGATGCAGAGAAACGTAGGTGCCGGGTTAAATTTGTACAGAGGATGACCGGTTGACGCTGCAGGAAGCAGACGGCTGGATGATGCAGAATGAAGAAGACGAGTTTGATCCCTAAACTTGTAGTCACCTTGGTGGATGGGGGATATATGGGAATATTATACTTCAAAAGAGAAGCTAAAATGGATAACGGGCTCCACGGAAGTATTGTTTAACGATAGTATCCGTGGAGATCCCGTGTCAAAGGGCCACATGTGCAGAGCTAGCTATGAAAAAAATAATAACACACGCAGATACATATGGACATTTTCTAAAAACAATTGATTTAAACTTCTAACAGACCAAAAAGTATTTTTTAGAAGTTTTGAAGAAACTCAAAATTTTACTATTATAGAGCTTCCTCTAGGAGAAAGCAAAATGCATTGACGTGCACAAACTAAGGTATAGAGATGTGGGCCAAAACAAAGGAACGCACGCGCACACACACAAACACACTATACAGTCATTTTCTCAAAGTAATAACTTTCTAATAATGCGTTAAAAAAGATATTCAACATGTTTTTGTAACAACTTTTAAATTTACTAATATAAATCTTTCTTATATTAGCATACATTGCTAAGTAGCGTTTTAACTTTTGAATTTATATGAAATACAAGCATTTTTAAGCATTACTACGACACGGAAGTGCCTCATAGTTTTAGGCTTAAACGACCTCAAACGGGCTGAAATTTTGGGAGGAGTCTTCTCTTGCACAAACTAAACAACTATTTTTGCGTATTTTTTGAATAAAAATTTCAGTGTTACACGATTAGTTCTGACAAACGTCATTCAATTGGACTAAAAATTTGTGAGTAAACTCTTCTCATAATAGGAAGGTGCTAAATTTATTTTAGGCTTGATCCTGCATGTATACGAAAAATGCGGTTATCTCTTAAAAAAAAGTTATATACAAATGTTGTACATCATCAATAAAATACATCCTTTCCCTATTAACGTCAGGTCATGAAAATGCATATAACTCAAGTCAACAGCTAAAAGACCAATTATTGGTCATAAATTTTGCGTATTTTTATTTTACATGGAAACGTTAAATGTAAAAGTTGTAGATATCTTCAAAATACAAGTTTATACCGTGGCAAACATTTTTTAAAAGAAACGCAAAACGCTTCGCGAAGCAATGCAAGGTGTCAAGCCAACGCTACCGCAAGGCAGCGCGTGGTGCGTTAGTTTATTCTTATACATACGATTAGGAAAATAAAAAATTTTCTCTAAAAAGTATTAAATTTTATTACGACTATAATTTATTAGCAGATATTTAAAAATTATCCACTGTTGGTTATTATTAAGTTATTATAGAAATGTGTATTTTAAATAATAACGCATAAACATTTATGCGTTATTATATCCATTTTAAATGGATCATTACTAATTTTTAAAGCAGAATTCTCTAGAATTAACTAAATTATTAAAAATAATAACAATAATGCAGAAATAAGTTGAATTTACAAATATATTCATACATTATGCAACAAAAGACTAAAGTCGCAGATAATTCCTTTGGGTAAGTTCACTGCACGATCAGTAATAACCTGATTTTAGTTTTGTGTTGCATATAGAACTTTATTTACGACTTAACTGTGTTGCCACTTTATTGACTAGAAAAGTGAAACTATTGCCCTATTCACCTAATGTCAATAAGAAACAAAGTATTATCAAATATGCCACGGTAGGCATGATGGCATGTATAAAAATTGGCAAACCGAGGCAGTAAAATAATTCAAATATTTAATAATTTTGTAACTTTTCAACATTCTAAATGTTCCTTTTTTATTTTTTTTTATAAATTTTTAAGAAATTTTCAGATTTAGCAGGCATAAAGAACTTTATTTTGGCTCTTTGCAGAAATAACATAAGTTCGCGAAAATAAAAAGCCACTTTAATCCCGCATTTCGGGTCAATAAAGTAGCTATGATAGTCAAGACGTGAATTAATTAAATTATTATTTAGTAATAAATCATAATACGACTACATATTAAAATGAGTTTTCCGTGCTGTACGTATAACAACAAAATACCGAGTAGTATCGTAGGGCTGCCCAGTAGAAAGGAGTGTAGAACCAGTGGCTGCAAACGGAGAGTGTGGATGACCAGTTGATTGTCGTCCAGATAGTTTAACACCGTAAAGACTGTATGACTCTTCCAATAGATCCATATCACTGCTTAATCATATAATACATACAGGCTTCTTTTAATTAACGAACTTCTTTTTAATTATTTTAATTTTGTTTTGAAATACTTTACGTAATGTTTAATAAATCAAACATACATGGTTAGAATTGAAATTTTACAAATAGATGCAAACCTTTTTCTACCTTGT
The DNA here is from genome assembly GCA_024372645.1 of Trichomalopsis sarcophagae. Taxonomy (NCBI): domain Eukaryota; kingdom Metazoa; phylum Arthropoda; class Insecta; order Hymenoptera; family Pteromalidae; genus Trichomalopsis; species Trichomalopsis sarcophagae. The sequence goes on along the minus strand of QLSS01000171.1, from coordinate 63,861 downwards.
AGTTTTTGAGTAATATTATAAAAGCAACTTTTGTATCGATAATGGATAATTAAAACGATATTTTTTGTATAAAAATTTATGAAGTAATTAATCGATTATCACAACTAATAAATATATGCAACGACACGAAATTTATGCAATACGTGCAACCATAGAAACAGTGAAAAACTTTTTTGTTTATTACTGAATATTTAATTAATCAATCCAAACAATAACTAAGGCTTTTAGGTTACTTCAAAATATTGTATGCGTAGAGTTGTAAATACAGAATAACATTTTAATCATCCACAGTATAATTTAATCAGGTCATAGAGACAAAACAACGATTGAAATTAAGATAAAATAGACATTTTAAACTCACCTAGCTTCTTCATCGATGACTGGCGTTACAGTACCAGAATACTGCGAATAGTAGGGATCTTCGTAGCTACTACCTGCGCTAAAACTTCCTGGAGGATACCTGCTTGAAGTGGTTGAGCCTGGACCAGTACTGCTGCCTGTACTACCAACCGATGCCGTGCTTATGCCAACACCACCTCCTCGCTCGGGACTACTCGTATAACCAGTTTCTCCATGTGATCGATCTATAGGAATAGTAAAATTTGCTTATTTATTTTTATATTTACTCCCAGATTAACAATAATATAAACAATATAAATACTAAACCAGTGACCCATCATAAGGAGAGAGAGAGAGAGAGAAGCGTAAACGCAAAACGTAAATAAAGGCGAAGTATACACTTGTACATGCGAAGTATACACCAGGTACAATCTTTGTATTAATTATAATTATGCTCCACCTTTGCGGTCTCTTCGGGGTTTGGGTATAGTCTTGAAGGCCTCGACTCTTATTCCTGCATCAGCGCGGGTGACCGTAGATCTACCACGCATCTAGTGCACCTACACTTCTCCTCCACGCTTCGGGTCCAGATATGAATATTGTTTTATATTTCACACATAAATAAATATGGAATAACCTGGTCTGTTTCATTGGCGCCCGAAAAGAGACTTGAAACGTAGAAGAAAATTTGTTTAAGTGTAAGAAAAACCCAGTTGTGTAAAAGAAAAAATATTTCCTTAAAATTTTATGAAATTAACGGCTCTTTAACCAACTAACAAATAAACAACCGGATCTTGTATCTGACTGACCGAGTGGAGCAGCTTTTCGACCGTGATGCACGACAATCAGAACAAATCCAGGAATTTAAAAATATTGTAAAAACACTGTAGATAAATGAAGTGAAACACACTGATCAATCAAAAGTCGCTTAAATAAATGTGCATCGCTAACACGAAAATGTGCTAAACTGTTGCAAAGATTTTAGGAAAGCACGGAAAGATTCCGATCTAATATTAGAGAAAATTTATGACATACAAGAAAATCTTAAGACCTCCAATGATCAACAAGAAAAGCAAATAAAAACTCTGACAACTAATATAGTTATATGACAAAAAAATTTTCACCTTACTTGCGAGATTATTACTAACCTTTCCATAGTAACTAAGATTCGTTTAAGAAAAGTAGAGAATATAGTACAAGTACTTAAAGAACAAATGAACAATCTCATGAAGATTATGCAAAATTTAAAAATATAGTGCATTTGCGTCGTGCCCTCCTGACTCTATTACAGAGAACTAATGATTCAGTGTCAAAAATTATTAATTATTATTATTATTACAAAATTCATACAATATAATAATTTAACCCAGAAATTTTCTTTATGCTTAAAAATGGCAAAAAACTCTAAGAGACGCTCTGAAATACTCTTCGAGGAATAAAGCAATAATGATGAGGAATGTATTGACAAAAACTAAAATTTGGAATGTCAAGAAATCGTAATTTTCATACTAAAAACACTGGATCGAAAACAAGATGCACAAGAGGATTGTATAGACATATTAGAGAACGAGAACATATGAGAAAATGATTCCCCATGCATATTGTTCAGATTTAATCAAAATGAGGTACAATTGAACGATACAAAAGTCTGAAAAATGAAGTAACTTCTGGTATTTTTAGTATCAGATAATGATTCTCTTATACAGCGTAATAAATAATTACATTTGAAATTTGATTACTTCAAAAAATCAATAGAAGAAATTGAAGATGTCTACAATAAACATTCTCAAAAATCTAGACTCGAGAAGCTGATTAGATTGGGTAGTAATAACGAAGAGTCAATAACTGATAGGTCTAGACGTATAAAGGTTAATATTCCTAAAATCAAAGGCCTACCCACCGATAGACCAATGAAATTTAAAAAAAAAACTTGAAAACTTTTTCTATCTTGTAAAACCAGAAGATCGGGAATTATTTCTTAAGCAATTGTAGGATGCTTGCTCATAATTAGTGGTACCTTATCTAAAGTAAAGTCAGGAATTACGCAAAATTTGTTAAGCCTCTTAAACAAAGATTCTGAAATGAGAATATTTAATGAGCAAACGCGAAAAAAGTAGAATTCGGTCAATATATTCTCGTGCGAAAAAGTAGCGTCAACTACGCAACGTATAGCTAAATGTGACAACAGAGGAGAACGAGATCGTTAAGAACCACAAAATTCAAACAATTAACTAATTTCTAGAAATTCTTGCTGATTTAAATAGTGACTACACGATTTAAATAAAAAATAACATTCCAGAAATAACGATACTGATTGGAGACCCACTCACCCTCTTAAGGATAATGGATCCTCAAAAAATCTATCAAATACAAAGCCGACAGACAATAATTCATTGCGAAAGCCAGAAACATGGACATAACAAGAAACCAAACCAACCCATCAAATAACAGAAAGATTGAGCAGATAAATACTCGGAAGAATGTTACCCAAAAGGGGGCAACCACCTCTAAGACGAAGAATCTTTATCGCATAGACTGCTTAGATTTTTATTTAGATGACAATTTAGAAAACAAAAAGTAATTCTGTCAGCATATATCTGAAGAATTTGTACTGCCTATCCCTCGTTTAAGATAAGGATTAGAACGGATTGAAGTGGATTGTAACGGATTTTTCTGATTTTGATTCGTTTTTAACCATAACCGTGAATCAAAATGTAGTATTTGATCCGTTTCAATACGTTGTAAACGTTACCAATCCGTATCAATCTGTTTAGGTTAAATAATCTATTTAAATCCATTTTAAGTTTGTAACGGGATGATTCAACAGACTTTCGTGCGGCCGTGAAGATGCCGCACGTCACCTCGAGAAGGTTCTTTTTCCTGTCGGCTTTCCCTCGATGATGGCCGAGTGATAGCGAGCGGACGATAGACGCTAGGTGTAGCGCTACTACCAGTGCGTTGGTAGTAGCGCTACACCTGCCGATGCTCGATACAGATGCGTGGTGCACCCAGAGCATCACGCTTTGCTCCGCGTATCTGTGGGTAAACAGTTAGTTATGACAATTGGGGATTGCACAAAGAAAATAACACTCGCGTGTGAGTTTGATAGAATGAAAATATATTGTCAGAATTTGAGTTGAAATATAAATAGTTTGCGAGAAGGACAAACGCGGTTTCTCAGGTGAAGGCGTCAACGATTCAGTGGCAACGAATCTCTGCCTTCAACCGCTTTGTCCCGGATATCAATAAAGATCTTACTCACTCGGTCGCTGACAACGACCCCCGGGAGTAGGTGCTGGCTGAGATAGTTCTGGAGGCATCCCTCTAGACACTCGAAGCTATCTAGACACTCTTGTGCACCAGTGCGGTAATAAGCTCGCGAATATCGAAGATTTGCTGCGTATAGCTGTGATCTCGGCCAAAGCGAAAACAAGTATGAGAGCGCGCTCGCTCCTCGCAGGAAAATCTCTTGTCAGCGCCACCGCACTATGGGCGATTTCAGGAAAGGTATTGTCAAAATCAAATTTCACCTCTCAGGAAAGTACTAGGGACCTAATTTTTTTTTAATGAATGTTGTACTTCTCAGATATAGGGAAAAATATCAGAATATTGTTTTCTGATGATGTCGAGCCGAGTCACTTATGAAAAGTACGAAATTATAATAAAACGATATTTTAGCTACTTGCTAATGCATTAATATGCCATAAAAATGTATTTTAAAATAATTGAGACAATCATATACTATACTTTTAATTAATGAATGATTTTTTTACCTACATAACTTAAAAATTCATCTATTTCGAGCTATTGTCCTAAGAAAAGTGAATCTGGGACTTAAAATTATCATAAATCACCTCTAATTTGATTAGCTTTGAATATTATATTTTAATAATACGGCACTATATAAACAAGAAAACATGTTATTTTAAAGTATTCTTACCTACAGGAATTTTAAATCTGAGAAGTTTCATTCTGTAGCATGAAAGATTTCAAAGTTAACACACATAAAATTGTTAATAAAATAAAATATTATTATTCTCACCACATATAACGTACATAAATTGTTATATATATATATATATATATATATATATATATATATATATATATATAATTATGTAACCTAGACTATTACATTATATGTTAACGCTATAGTATTTACACGTTATATATTAACAATTAGCAACGAAATAATAACTCTGTGATATAAGTATTTCACTTCCAATTAATGTGATAACCTTCTATTATTTCATAATAATTACATTATAGATTCTTTATCAGAATTATCATAAGTCATATTACTATCATCATCACTTGTGTTCTCCTTTTCTTCTTCCCACTCTTCTTCGTTCAAAAAATGCCTATAAAATAGATTGAGGATGAAATCATAATTCTGAGCTCATGGCAAAATTAAATTCGTAAATAAACTTACGTTTCTTTTATATAGTTCAATGCCTGTGCATTTTAAGAGAATATGTGCTTCTTAGCTAATTTTATTCTATTGCCTATGAACATCAATGATAGTTTTGGGTCACTCATATGCACTGCTCTGTTAAATACATCCGTAATTCGTGCTAATCTACTTGTCTGTCTAGAGTGTTCTGTCATATTTCTGCGATAAAACTTATGCCAAGATTCATTAGCATCTTCGGCATAGTATGCTAAGGGCATAGGAAATTGCCTGGCAATTTGACACCCATGCATTAAAATTTTATGAAGCGTTAGATTCATTCGACATCATGGATACGTATTGTAGTACAGTTGATATGTATTTATATAGAACCTTCTAACTCGTCTAATTTAAGTTCCTTTCTGCATTTAAATAAAGTTAATATAGTTACAATATTTTGAACCAAATCTTCATTAATTTCCAATGACCTTGCAAATTTGTTCGGATCTTCAAAACATCTACGAGCTATATTTCCAGTATTTGTTGTTCTATGTCCTCGTAATACTTGGTCCACTCTAATTCCGAAATTAATGAAAACTTTTTTCTGCAAACCTCTTTTTCGAATTTGATATCGCTCTGAAAATCTTAGAATATATAAATTAATAAAAAACATTAATGGCATTTATTGATTAATGAGGTAGTTGCTTAAGGCTCTAAATAAAACATCATGCACATAATTATTATAGACGCACATTTTAGCGGTTCTCGAATATCCCACGTTTTTAATAGCATTCTATAAGAAATGTTTAGGAGATTGTCGAATGTATTAATTTCCGCGTGCAATAATCCCAAACCATACTTCAGTGATTCAGCAACAGCAGTGAAATTCTGCAAACTGATGAGACGTTATCTTACTAATTGGACATCTACTGGTTGCTCTATTTCCCACTATTACATTTAAACATTCGCCATCAAAAAGAGTTTGTGTAACTTCATAAGAAACACAAACGATATCACAATCTGTACCTCGGAAATATCGTAACCATTTGGTAGACATTCGGACAAAGCTTTGGAAATTGCTGAATAGCGGGGATAAATGGGAGCGTTTCTCATTTTACAATCTTTAGATAAACTTATGTAAGAATTTTTATTCAATTTTTGCTCTAAATAAAATGCTGCAGCTGAATCTGCTGTATGTTTCGATATATTTGACTTACACTGTTGATTATTCTCATTTTGCGTTCCATTGGATAAATCAGTATCATCTACGGTGAATTTCTTTGCAAGACTAGAAGCTATTTCTAAAATTTCAACATCATTTTGGGCGAAGCCACATACCTTTCTTGCTCGTCTATATTTAGTAGATATAGAGTAATCTGATATTATGGTATATCTTCCATCATTGGAACCTCTTCTGACTTTTCTTGGTTGTCATCTATTATGCTAATTTTTTGTTGTGTAAAAGTAATTATATGATATCGCTAACGATTTATTCTCATAATTTGTGCAGCTAATTTTAATAAAAAAAAAAAAAAAAAAACAACATAATATATTTTTGGAAAGATGTGCATTAATTTGTCGGAATTTATGCTGTGATGAAACTGTCATCTTATTTTATTTTATTATTTTAAGTAAGTATTTATCATATGCCACAGAACTTTATCGAAAAAATGCCACATTAATGAGTTTTATCAAAAGCTTAGTCTAATTCTGTGGATTTACGGCAAAACGACTTTCATCAATTTTTTGTAGTTTTTAGATATTAGCAAATTTAATTTTTTTTTTGTAATATGTTGTTGAGGATAAGCGAGCAGAGTTCCTGTCCAACTGCGGCCAGCGTCGACGTCGCGGCTGCAGCAGCGACGCTCACTTCTCTGTATGCTCCCATACGAGACAGACGCGTTCGCGAGTCTTTGTGCCTTTAGTAATTCTATTGTTTCATCAGCTTGATTCTCTTTGTGATTAATATTTGTTAAGTAAGCTCGAGGTAAGATTTAATAAAGAAAGTGTTAATAAATAAAGTGTAGTTTATTTTCCCAAGTCACACAAGGTCTAGTATAAGTTCAACAGGTTATGGGCCCAGCACGCTTCCACTGCGCTGCTTGGGATTCTCTAGACCTGCGCGTGCACTTAAAAATACCTCGCGAGTGAAGTGCCAAAATTACGGATTTGCCATTTCAGGATAAAACCGTTGAAGGTATATAGCTCGACCAAAAGCTTGAAGTCAAGTTAGAAGTGTTTTGTTTTTCGTTTCTGTTTCGATCGGCAACGTTTAACGCCTGCGGAGGAAAAGGCCAAGAAGACTACCTGCCGTTTTGCTTTGTTGCGAGGGGCGACTTCTCAGCTCGACCGAAAGCATGTCTGATCGGGCAAAGAGGGTATCTTTGCAGATGCGAAAGACACGAGGTAAGTAGCAGTGTTTTATTCTCGAAGTGCGCGAGTGAAAAATTTTGACGTGCGTGAAGACAGTCAAAATTTCATGACGCAAAAACCGTAACGCGGCATGCGGCAGGCGATTCCGAGAATCAGCTAGAGGCTGGCAACGTGTTTAAATGTGCCTGTGCGCGCGCGGCGAGGCAAAATGGCGGCGCCCGGCAACGCGAGAAGTCGTTAGCGCGGGAAAGAGAAGCCGTTGGCGCGGTCAAGCACGAGCGCCATATTGCTCTCAGTGAACATTAGAGCGCCGGGGCGAGCTAGTTCCCCACACGCACGAACGATGGCGCTAGTTCCACTAAAATGCTTGATTGCACGTACACGTACGTGAATGTTCGAAAATGCTATGTTGCAAACTGAGAACAACAGCTCGAATGTAGATTGAAAATTCATTCTCGAATAAAATCTTAATCTATGTTGCGACTTATTGATCGAATCGGGAAGCGGAAATGTTACTAAAATTAGACTCAAGTTCGACTAACCTCTTATAAATAAAAATTGCAATTTTAAGTCTGATTAAAAATTATAGTGAAACAGTTAACTGACTAGCTTGAATTTAACAGACGAGAAAAACCTGCAGTTGTTTCTGCTGCTCCAGGACCAGGAGCTGGAGATTTCAGAAACATATCCCGATGACTCCTTTTATCCAGAGTTGGATATTGATGAGAATATCTATATAATGACTTCGAGTGGTAAAAGATTCGATATAGGTAAATTTTTCTGATAAGTTCGAAAATTATTCGATCTACCACTATAAAATATGTACATATTAAAATAGCATACTATTCAGTTCCAAACATTTAAATGTTGGCCGGTATATGCAGGGTAGTGTATGTTGTTGCTGCTACACTGTGTGTGCTGTAAAATCATGGTTTTATTCCTTTTAAAAAAATAAACAGGCAATTTGCATTGCTTTCTTGATTGTTGTTCGTCAACTAAGCACATCCTTAATAAATTGCTACACGTGATAGAGTGTTTATTTTGATTGTCGTTCGTCAAAACAAACAACTCATTTACAAATTATTCTTAGATAACTCTCTCATCGAGGAACGTTTACTGGAATTTGTGAAGAAGGAGATCATAAGGTTCCGAGCTGAAGAGGTGGATTCAGCTGAGACGGTTGACCCATACCAACGTGGGAATACCTAGTCCCCAAAGCTGGAGGTTGACACTGATATTTGCTGACAGTGGGCCGGCTCATAAGCTTGATAGAGGAAAAGAGCAAAAGTTCGATTTTGTGGATAATGACAGCTGGAAGGTTAAGTTTGAGAAAAGCTTGAAAGGTAAATCCACCCCAGTTGTTAAATCAAACAGCTAAGTTTGGACAGTTTTTTTTTAAAATGATTCTAATGAAAAAATTGAAATTTCAGAGGTAACGGTTAAGATGGCCGAATTAGAGAAAGAAAACAAAGAGTTGAGAGGGATAATCGAAAATGAGTGCAATCGAGTACATGATGACGTAGTCGATGAATTGATCAGGCACAAATATGCAGTGGAAGAGAGGTACAGCTGGATGGCGGAAAAGGTACAGGAATGGGCAGAACAAGACCGACTGTACGAGGCAGAGCAGATTTTAGCAGCTGGAAAATCTGCACAAGATAACCGTCAGTCATCGAATCAAAAAGCTACAAATCAAGTAGTTACAAAACCTCATGTGAATAGAGAATTTTTAGCAAAACTAGTTCAGGATGAAGTTAACAAAATTGATTCGAGTAAAAGTACCGATATAAAAGATAAAATATAGATCGAAGTAACGAATAAAGATAGTACTTTCCGTAGAGAATAAAAATTAACACAAAGTTTGAATGTTAATACATTTTTAGACTTTTTAACTTCAGAACTAACTCTAACTGATTTATTGTACGTAATTGATTCGACGGTTAAACCATCACGCGTGCCTGATCAAACTAAGTTGGAAAAAGATAAAGTTCGAGTTAAAGACATTATTATCAATAGAATCGATATCTCTTATTACGAAACAGTATCAGATATCCGGGATCCTATTGAAATGCTTAATGAAATTAAACGCATTAAAGCAAATGAAATGAACGTGACTATAAGAAGCATTCGAAAAGAATTGCACTTTATCCGATATAATCCAAATAAAGAAAAAGCATCGGCTTTTTGGGATAGATTTGATAAATTAGCTCGATCGTATAATAAATTACCCAATACACCTTTATTATCAGACCACGAAATATGCGATGCATTCTATGAAGCGATTGTCGTACATGTACCTCAAGTTAAAGAGTCTGAATTCTGGAATAAGAATACGACTGGTAAACTTTTAACTTTAAACCAACTTAAAGATTATATTGTACGACAGGAAACAGCTCGAATTGGATCAGGCGGATCAGCTGGAAAACCTACAGAAGATGGAGCAAAAGCATATTACGTGTCTGATCCTGGGGCGCTTTGTTACAAATGCGGTAACAAGGGCCACTACCAGGACGAATGCACAAGATCAGGGAAAATGTGCTTCAGATGCAAGAGGTATGAAGGGCATGTCCGTGCCCTTCATACCTCCTCTCGGAGAATCATCTGGAAAAGGTTTTGAAGGAGAATGAAAACCAAAGAAGGTATGAATCCTCAAATTCTAATCGGGGTGGTAAACGAGGTGGCTTCCGTCGTGGTGTAAAATGACGCAATTATGAGCCACAAAAGGGTAGCAACCCTAAGAAAACTAAGTTCGATAGAGGCCATGCCCGAGGCAGATCACGGGGGAGAGGTAGACAAAATAGACAAAACAACTCTAATCCTACCAAAATCTCCGAATCTGGTGAGTGCAAAGGTCTATATGTAGACAGTACACCTCTTAACGCGGAAGAAAGCGATAAAAAAAAACTGATTAGGTTTCTGGCGGACTCTGATGCTACGGAGTACATGACTAATTCTAAATTAATTTTTAAAACGTTTTATAATACTAAAAAGATTGATATTAAATGTGCAAATGACAATGATTCAGCGATTTTAAAATCGGAGGGAGTAGGTAACATATCTGGTTACACAAAAAATGATGACTTTCTAAGCTTGAAAGATGTAATTTATGCTAAGTCATTGTCGGAAAATTTTCTATCACTGAGGAAATTTGTTGATAAGGGCTTAGGTATCTATTTGGATAACAAGAAAATTGATATATTTGATCCGATATGAAAAACGCTCTTTGTCTCTGGGATATATGAGCAACCTTATTGGCTAATTGAGTTAGAAACAAATAACTCGGAGAAAAATGAAAATAAAGTAAATAAGGTTGTTGCATATATAACCACAATGCGTCGTGAATATCCAACCGTAAGTGTTGCGCCCGATAAGGAGATTGAGTCCGCAACCAAAAAGATAACTCGTGAACAAGACAAGCTCAAAAGTACAGAGATTTATGAAAATAATAAGCTTGATGAACCGATGCAAATTGATAATGAATTAGACATAGTAAACGAAGATAGCAACGAGCTATGCGCTGGCTATTCAAATTTTGAAAATACGCTAAAAGATAGAAAAATTAATAATTTAACTGAATCAATTGATTTAGAGAAAATAGATTGTGAATCTAACATCAGTAAAATCAATAACTTGTTTTACACTAATAAAGCTATGCTATGGCATGTCAGATTGGGACACGCTTCGTTGAAAAAGTTGAAAGAATTCCAAAGAAAGTTTCCAAATTTGAAAAACTTGAAGGAAATTAAGTTCGATGATTATGTACTTGATTGCGAAGTTTGTATTGTGTCAAAATTCAACAGACAAAGAGCGAGTGAACCTCTGCAAATTGTTCACGCAGATACAATGGGTCCGATAAGTCCAGCTACACATCCCAAGAAATACAGATTTATATCTGTATTTATCGATGATTATTCACGACTTGCGATGGCGTATCCTGTGAAACAGAAAAGCGAAACGGGTTATTGTCTTGAATCCTTCATTAAAAGCTCGAGAAATTTATTAGGATCCAATGCTAAGTTCTGTTACCTTAGATATGATCAGGGTACAGAATTTAAAGGAGGGTATACACAAGAAGTTCTAGATAAGTTCGAGGCAGAGCTACATTTAGCTAGTCCAGATACACCTGAGCATAATGGAGTGGCTGAACGTCTCAATCAGACCATCCAGAAACTCACGAGAGCTTTAATGTATGATACACGCCTACCTGAGAATATGTGGGATCTTGCCCTGAATGCAGCCGTTTATTTCTATAATAGGACGCCTCATAGCTCGAATGAATTGATACCGCCCTTACAAAAGGAAAACAGGATCTAAGTTTGATCAGCTGGGAAAATGAGTAGTATTGATAGGTTACAACCCAACTGGATATTTATTTTTAAAACCAGAAGAAGGAAAATACTACGAAAGCGGAGATGTTCGATTCAATAAAAAGCTTGTGTTTGGGGACAAATGCAATAAAAACAGCAGTAAGGATTGGCAAATCCAATGGAAGAAATAAATAAAGAAACATGGCTTGTTAAGTTCGATGAAGAAGATGAAGTTTTGATCTCTGAAACGGAGGGAGAAAACGGCGAAGAGGTCGCCCAAGAAAAGTAAAAGAAGTCGAATGTCCATCAGAGTCACGGGTACTTGAATCCAACTTGCTGGATATATATATATATATATATATATATATATATATAGAATATAATATTCGAAGCTAATTAAATTAGAGGTCCGTGATTTATGATAATAAGTCCCGGATCCACGTTTCTTAGTACAATAGGTCGAAATAGATGAATTTTATGGTTATGTAGGTAAAAAAATCATTCATTAATTAAAAAAATTGTATATGATTGTTTCAAAAATTCCCAATTATTTTAAAATGCATTTTTATGGCATATTAATGCATTGACAAGTAGCTAAAATATCGTTTTCTTAAAATTTCGTACTTTTCATAGGTGCCTCGGCTCGACATCATCAGAAAACAAAATTCTGATATTTTTCCCTATATCTGAGAAGTACAACCTTTATTTTAAGAAAAAATTAGATCCCAAGCACTTTCCTGAGAGGTGCAATTTGATTTTGACAACACTTTTCCTGAAATCGCCCATAGTGCACCGCTGAAGTTGTCTACTACATCCTATGGTAGTAATAGCAAAAAGCAGCTGCTTACTTATCCCCCTGATGTTTGATTTCAGCAAGGCATTCGACACAATTTCGCCCTCCAAGTTACTTCGTAGGCTAATAGGAATGAGTTTTTCGAGGTCTGTAGTTCTGTGGATCAAGTCATATATTACAGGTTGTAATGATCGAGTGGTTACGAAAACAGTTAGCAATTTTGATTGGCTCACTACCAATCTTGGCGTTCCACAGGGCTCAGCCCTGGGGCCTCTTTTGTTTAGTATTTACATTAATGACCTTTGAGACATTTTGGCCTCCTTTAAGGGCCCTCCGGGGCCTCAGGGCGAATTATCAGATGGTATCGAGCATTTGCTATATTCTGATGACCTTTAAACCTATACTTAGTTAACAAGAGACGACTTGAGCGAGGGTGCAAAGTTTAGAGCTGCCCGGCATTGAGATCGAGGATGACATTTTCGTACCCTTTGTTGACACTGCAACCAACTTTGGTGTTGTCATGGACTCAAAAATGACATGGATACCGCAGGTAGATGTGATTAGCCGAAAGGTTAATAGAGTGAATAGAGTCCTTTATGGGCTCCGATCCTTTAGATCCTGCAACACCGAGGCACTGCGTAAGCAGGTTGCGGGTGCTTTTTTCACCCAACACTTGGACTACTGTTCTGTTGGTTACCTTGATGAATCAGGTCAAAAAAACACCTGTCTTTAGCGATTACAGAATTCATGTGTGAGATCACATATGTGGTGTCAGAAGAGACGAGCACATCTCCTCCTATAGGAGGAAGATAGACTAAATTTCGGTGCAGACAAGAAGGGAGTTCATTGCGGCGGTGATGCTTTATAAATCAGTTGTAATGGGACAGCCGCCGTACCTTGCTGCCCCTTTTTATTAAAAATCAGTCTAGAACCTTGGCTAGAGATCTGCACAAACTTGCAGTTCCCAGCTCGCGTACCGACGCTAGGCTGTACTCCTTTAAAGCTCAGGGAACGCGCCTCTGGAACTCTCTTCCGCTTGACTTGAGAGCTCTACCGTCGCTTAGTAGTTTTAAGGCTGCGATGCTTGAGCACATTCATTAGCGTGAGATATTTCTGTGATAGTCCATTAAATGTTATACTGACCAATTAATTGTGTTTTATATAATAGTATGGCCAAAGGTTTTATTTTATGTGACGTGATAGAATAGTTAATAATATAGAAATATACATATTATTCAGCAAATCTGTGATAATCATGACCTAATGTGATACTTATGCAACAAACTGATGATGCTGAAAATGAATGAGTATGTTTTGGATAGGTTGTAAAAATGATAGAGAACACGGGTTTCGGGGAACTTCGGTTACTTTATTTTGCTGCAACTTTACACTCTCTTCTCTCCGTTTCACTTCTTTGATCCGAACTTCCATGGATATTCCTATCGGATAGCCTCCCGCTTTTTGTAGCGGTAAGCCTGCTGTTCGCGCCTGGCTTATGACGAACTCTTTATCGAGTCGAGCGCGGTTCAACTCGCGCTCGAGTTCACGGACTCATGCAGCTGCCTCCGCCTTCTCTTTCTCCAGCTTCTCGTGCTTGAGGCGCATATACGCGAAACGCTCGCGTACTTCATGATCGCGGCGTTGTTAGTCCCGTCGGCTGAGATCTTGGGCTTGTCAAATCGTGCTTATAGCTGCTTGCTCCTTGCGGCGGTCGCGGATGCGCGCAGCCCAAATTGCAGTTTTAGGAGTTGCGCTATCGTCAGCCGGACGGCAAAACTCATCTAACTGGCGGATTGCTGCAACCTCTCAACTCTCCATGCCCTGGATATTCCACTGGAGCTCTTCTAGTTCTTCTTCAAGAGTCTTCCAGTCAAGGTCGGCCGACGAAGCGGTAGTCACACTGGAGATCGAGGGTCTTGGTTGTCCGCCTCTCATGTCTTCATCTAATGATAGCGTTGTAACGGAGCGCGTGGGGCTCTCTTCACCCCGCTCGCCTTCGTCCGAGGACGGCGTCTCTGCTGCATCCACGGGGCTCTTTTCTTCGCCCCGCGTCTCCTGCGCACCAGTCACATCGGTGACATTCTTATTCATCTACTCGTGCAGATATTGCGGCTCAAGCCGGCCCATTCAGCTGTCGGTGGTAACCAGGAGTCGCTCTCCAGGCGTGAGTACTCGGCTTGCAAATTCGAGCACTCGCTCCTTTTCGTCGACTTCTTGTGTCAACACTACCTTAATTCCCGTGTCGCTTGCATCTGTCTGGATTACAAACTCTTGTTCAAAAACTGGGCTGTAAAAAATTTTCGGTATCAAGTAGTCGATTATCACTGCAATCTTGTCGGGATCTGGCCTTAAGCCGTTTCTGTTTACGAACACGCCGAGATACTTGACTTCATCTTTGCCAAAAACTCTCCTCTCGCGGTTTACTGTTAACCTCACGTCTTTTATGCGTTTCAGCACACGTTCGAGCACGCTCATATGCTCCTCGAACGTTTTCGTGGCAATAATTGCGTCATCTAGATACGTGAACGCATGTGGCTGCAGTTTAGGCGTAGTGATTTTGTCCATAAGGAGCTGTAACGTGGCTCTGGCCTTGGATCATCCGAGCAGATATCGCGTGAACTGGAACAGTTCCAACCCAGGCACCGTAAATGCCGTATATTGTTCTCTCCTCGCCCAGCGGTATTTGGTGATACGCGCTACTGAAGTCTATTGTGGATATGTAGCGCGCCTGCTGTAGTTTTCGTAGTATGGCGTTCATCTGCAGCAACGGGTACGCGTCGCGGCACGTGACTGCATTGATTTTTCTGAAATCGACACAGAATTAATATATCCCGTTTGCCTTCCGCACCATCACCACTGGGCTCAAGAATGCATTATTCAATGTTTCTAATGATTTATTCAATGTCTATCTAATGTTAAAAATATTAGACACCCACAAAGTAATATAGTTGAAGCAGTACATAGAGAATTGAGTAGGTTTTTCCGTACATTTATAAGCGAACTACACGAAGGTCGGTATCGATACCTCTCTCCTAACGTCGCTTAGTTAGAATATATATTGCAATAGTGATAAAATTTAAGTTGATCTTTTTTCCTAATGTCAATTCCTACTAGGTCTGAAGGTAAAATTTTATAACTGTAAATATTAAAAAACTATGACAGTTAGAAAAATAAATTTTCAATTTGCTTGCCTAGAATGGAAGATTAAAATAAAATATATAAAATGATGTAGTAGTAAAGATACCTCGATATATTATTCGTTATATAGTGTGTATTGAAAATGGGCAACCTAACCTCGCACATATATTGAAACGCTGGGTTTTTCCGGTAGCCCAGCGCTCCCTAAATCTAGTCTCGCGCGCCGTCACACCCCAATGCATACACGGCGGCGGGCCGCCTCGGCCCAGGGCGCCAGGCATATGGATGCCGAGGATCCCGCGATCCCCTTTCCGTGAGAGCGCCACCGTGTGTTGGGGCCCGGCGGCGCGGGAGTTGAGCTCGGCTAGCTCCAGGAGCGGGTAGAGTATCGATCAGGATCGTGGGTTATAAAACTCATTAAAGCTTGCTGCGGGTATGATATGTCGTATTTATTTCTCGCTTATTCTTTTAACAACCAACGGCAACCCGCCGAGAACCTACGGCCTCTACAACCCAGAGGCACTACGCTGACTTAATTAATCATTAAGCGGTGCGCCGCACCGCCTGTCGAGGTCATCGTGATGGGAAGCGAGCCTGCACACGCGGCCCCACAACAAATTTTAGAAAGTCTTATCTCCTTCCGGGGAGATCACTCGCGCCCACCGAACAATCGACGCCGACGCCACGCTCGTCAGCGCGCCGCCCGCCGACTTGCCGGCGCGGGCGAGTACCCGCCTCGCCTCTCCGGTCGTCTACCGGCCCCGACGACCAGCGCGTCCGTCGCGGCGTACTCTCGCGAGCTATGCGATTCCCCGACCCATCAAACGCTTATTTTTCCATATACCGCAATCGTGCAAGCCCGCTCCCTCATTTTACTTCCCGAAAAACACTCGCGACATGTCGACTCCGACACGGCCGCACGACGGCACCCAGTGCTCACTCATACTTTACGCACACGCTCGTGCGTCCTAATAATCGCTTAAAGATACTCTGACAAAGGACTAACTTAACCTAATCGCTAATTTATGTACTAACGGTAGCTCGGTAGTATACAGTAATCGGTAGCTGGTTGGAGAGGCGGGAGGGACGAGGGAAACGATAGCGGGGAGATGCGATTCGGGAGGAGAACGATAGCGAGGAGATATACGCCCTACCTGGGCAACGATAGCGAGGGACAGGCAGACGGTAGCTTGAATGAAGGACAACGGTAGCGTCAGGGAAACGATAGCGAGGACGATCGAGAGCTTGGCCGTGGAACAGGCAGGCGGTAGCTTGAATGAAGGACAACGGTAGCGTCAGGGAAACGATAGCGAGGACGATCGAGAGCTTGGGCGTGGGACAGGCAGGCGGTAGCTTGAATGAAGGACAACGGTAGCGTCAGGGAAACGATAGCGAGGGCGATCGAGAGCTTTACATCAATCGCAACCGGCGACGAGTCCTCACGGCACTCGGCTCGTCGCCATTGCCGCGTTCGTCGAGATACATCGCGTCACACTAATCACGTCGCGTCGCGTTCACCCGAGGCACAGCCGCACTAGTTAATTCGCACACTATTACACTGTTACTTACTTGCTACGATAACGAAGGTGAAGGCGAGCTGCAATGGCGCACGGATGCGAGTGATTCGAGGCCGATCGAGAGCTGAGGAGAGAGTTTAGGCGTCCTATCGGTCGAAGCGATCGGAGCGAAAAGAGAGCGAGCTCTCCTCATGCGGCAACACGTGGCCGCGGGGCCAGCGCTGCGCGCGCTCCCCACGCGAACTACTCCCCCCTCTACGCGCCTGCTCGTGGCTCGACCTGCCACGTCGCGCGGTTGTCGGTGCCTCGCGGCGCAAATTCTCGCTTGGAACGTGTAGTCGAACTACCACGTTACAATATTTATACATATGCAGAACTGCAGAAGCATGGTAACGAGCTGAAACTTTGCATAGTCATTTCTTTCAAGGTGTCGAGGAAAAAATATATATATATATATTTACATTCTCGTTGACTTATATAT
>QLSS01000171.1:23245-44760 GCA_024372645.1 Trichomalopsis sarcophagae | reverse complement strand
TATATATATATATATATATATATATATATATATATATATATATATTACAATCACGGCGACATAATTAAAAATGATCGTCTTGTGGTTTATGTAAATGAGAATGTTAAACTAATGATACGATTGTAATAGGTAAGCTTAAAATACTAAATACAAGTATCTCCCTCAATAACAAAAACCGCTGCCAATTCATTGTCACGTAGCTTCCCCCAACTAAATTTATACTTCCAATAGATAAAATATTATTTAAATATACAATGTTAATGCCTCATTAAATATCTTCAATCTCGATTATTTTGCTGAAGGAGCAATTAAACAATAATAAAAAATATTGTGGATCTGAATAAGTTGGAATGCGTTTAAGCAAGCCATCTGCGCAAGGATTGGCAGTACTCATGTACTGTATGTCATACTGATGTGTGTATATATATATATAATTTTGACATAAATTAATAAGGAGGGACTTTAACGACATGCAACGACACCCCTATAAGAGAAAGAAAAAGTTTTAAGAAAAATCAGTTTTTACATTTTAGTTCTTTACTTGAGAACCGCTTGACGAAATCGTTTAAAATTTTAGCAAATAGCTTGTTTTATGGTTAATCACCAAATAAAATTTTGAAGCACTGCACTGCATTGTTTTAGAGATATGAGGAATCAAAAAATTTTCAAAAACAAATTGAAACCTTCATATCTTAAGAACCATAGGGATTTGAAAGCTGCGCAATGAACTTAGCCAAGACGTATAAAATATCTACTTTTTCCAAAAATATAAAGTGAAATAGAGCCTTTTTAATTCCGTAATCAAGGCACACAAAAAAAATTCATTATTTCAAGTTTTCGATTTTTTACTGAAGAAATAAGTAGTCAAATCACGTGAAATTTTAATGGGATATAGTTTGATACGTGACTCATCGACGTGATTTTTTTTTGTGAGGTTATGATGTTTAGTTTCAGAGATATGAATTATTAAAAAAAGATCACCTTTTCATTTTATCTGCCGAACAAAGCGGTCGATCCCGAGGACCAAACGGAAAAAAGTAGGTAATTTTATTTTTTTTTGAATGCATATTAGCGGAATTGTTTGTAACGATAGAATGATTGAAAAAAACGCAAAATAGTATTTTTCAAAAATCAAAAATTGTCCATAAAATAAAAAATAGTTAGAAAAATAAAAAATGAATATTTTTTCTGAATTCAGAATCCAAAAATATACATGCGTGTCAAATTTTATTGATATTCACCAAGTAGTTCCAGAAATATTACGGTGTACATCACACATATCCACACACACATCCATACGGACATTTTCTAAAAACAAGTGATTTGAACTTCCAACACACCAAAAAGTATTTTCTAGAAGTTTTGACGAAACTCAAAATTTTACTATTAGAAAGCTTTCTCTAGGAGGAAGCAAAAAGAACTAAAGATCTCATTGTTATACAAATCATTCAGACTAAGTTGTATAGAATTTAATCAAAATCTTAAAATCTATTTAGATCAGAAAAAAAATGTAAAACATCATATTATAATTGGTGATTTTAACATAAATATACAGGATTAAAATCATGTAAGTGTAGAGTTCCTAAACAACTTTCTAGAAAATGGTTTTCTACCAGGATTTACAAACACCACCAGACCAACTAACATAACTACAAAAGAAGGAACGTGTATTGATAATATCTTTATTAAAACTGACTTCCCAAGTACGAAATCGCTAACACTTATGACACCTATTACTGACCATTATAGAGGCGGCTAAAGTAATACCAACATACAAAGCGGGAAAAAAAATGAAATAGGTAACTACAGACCGATATTACTAATATCAAATATTGAAAAAGTTATACACAGTAGAATTATAGACTTCGTATATCAAAGTAAGGTATAATGTAAAAATCAATATGGATTTATGAAAACCATTGGAACCAAAGATGCTTTGAACTTTATCTTTGAAAGAATATACAAAAACTTAGATAAAATTATACCGATAGCTATTACATTCTTAGACCTGGCAAAGGCATTTGACACTGTAAATCATAAAATACCATTAGACAAGCTTTACGCATATAGCATAAAAGGTAAGGGTCATCAACTTATTACAAGTCACATTTAAAAAATACAAGACTGGTTAAGAATTAATGAGTGAAAAAACAAATACTACGACAATAGACTGCCAGCAACTAAAAATATGGCTCTCTGAGTCATGCAACCGAGATCAATGTAAGCGAAGATGTGTAATATCCTCAAAAATACGGGATTTAATACAGCAAAGAAAAGAAATAAATAATAATGGATAAGGAACTGCAGAAAACTGTATATTTAGATATTAGAACCTACATTTGAGCAAGAGGCAAATATAATTTATACAATATACTCAAACATCGTTGAATTTTCACCTACAATTACAACTAAATTAATAATACATATTCAAATATTATTGATAATTTAGACGATATAACAAACAATATTATAAATACCTAGATGCTCAAAACTAGAAACCAAGAGGCTAATTTCAAATTCATTATTTACCTGTGCGGTTGGACGTACGTGCCCGGCTAGGCTTAACTTAATAAAGAAAATATCGTACATAAAAGAAAAAAATGCAGCAACGGATAGATTTATGACAGCAAGACAAATGTTAGTGGTGAAATAGTGCGAAATATGAAAAGTGCCATTATACAAAGTTAGAATATATTATTCTTAATGTTAAGTTTTTTCTTTGCAATATTAAATTATAATACAAAAATGGTACAAAAACAATGTAATACAAATTTTCCTAAGGTAGACTTTTAATAGTAATTTTTGGAGTTTTGAAGAAAAACATGTAGGAAATATGTTTTGAGGCATTTTAAGTTGAAAAATAGTGTATTTAGAAAATGTCCGTATAAATGTGTGTGTGTTTTCGTTCGTATCGACTCTAGATCATCTTCTACTCGTTGGATTTCAATCTACTAAGTCTCATTTTATTTGTTTTTACTAGTAGATAGCGGGAAAACAGTCTGTTTTTACATTTTCTGGACCCTCTTTTTTATCGATATTTTAGTTTTGAGATTTCAGTTTTTTCTAATAAAGTTATTGGAAAAGTTGATGAAAGTATAATGCTTTATATGTATCCGAAAAAAAAAAAATAAATAAAATCACCTATTTTTTTACAGCGAAAAATTTATATTATCGTTTGTCGTTTTTCTATTACCCACCATAAAGCGCAAAATTTTGAAATTGTTTTAACTTGAAAACTAAATTTTAAATCTTTCTAAAAAAAAGAATATTGATTTGTCTCTATCGTTCTTCCCGAGGCAGGTTGTGTGGTGAGCAAGGGAGAGAAAAAACTTTAAAACATTTTCTCTTTTCTCCTCAAGATTTCGACGGACAATGCCACCCACATCAGGAGACTGATATAAAAAAATTTGTATTTATTAAAAACTTGTTGAGAAGGCGCTCACCCGCCGCGTAGCGGGGGGAACGTAGGTGAATAGTGTTTCTCTCTCAGCTGCTCGATTCTAATAATTTTCATCGTGTTTATATACGGCGGAGCAGTGCGAAGAGAGTCGAGCGGCCGTGTTGACAATTTCTTTCGATATTGACGTCAGAGCACGGCTTATGTATGTTTTGTTTTTAGCTGGTGTATAAGGTGTGTGTATACTGTATTTAAATTTTGTGTGTCATCCTTTTTATTAATGCCGTTTTCTTGTAGGTGTATGTGTAGCATTCCGAAAACTAGTATTTTATTTGAATATATCTCTCTGTCTTTAATAAGGTCATTTTCAAAATTGAAAGTGTGATTTAAATTGTTGATGTAATCGGAAAAAACAGTATGTTTTCATTTTTTGTGTTCATTTATACGTACACACACACATTCCTTTTAGTTTGGCCTGCATACGTAGCAGAGCAATCATTCAAGTTTATAGACAACTGTTGAAAATAAATAATCAAGCAGGGTATAGCTTCTCACGGTGAATATATTTATTTATACAAAAAAAGAAGAAGAAATTAATACAAGTATGACAGTGTAGTCAGATGTCAGTGAAGCGTTCGACTAGATAACTGCTCGCTTACTCGATTCGGTTAGAACTAACTGCTTTCCTCCGCTGAGGGTATTACCCTTTCACTATGATTATATGAAAAAGCAGTTGGGCGATGATTGTAAATTGCTGTATACAGACACGGATAGTTTAAAATACGAATTGCGTAATATAGATATATATGAAGTTATGTACCTTCAATACCTTTGGAATGTCACTGACAAACAAGAAAGTAGTTGGCTCAATGAAAGATGAGTGTAACGGACGCATAATGACTGAATTAGTTGGTTTGCGCAGTAAAATTTATAGTATTCGAGTGGAAGGTCAGGACAAGGTGAAAAAAGTGAAAGGCGTGAAAACTGCTGTAGTACAAAATTCAATAACTTTTGACGATTATATACAGTGTTTACAGAACATGTCTACGCAGTCTCGTGAACAATGCATTATTTGTTCTCACACGCATAATGTATTTAGTGAAAAACAAGTAAAATTAGCTTTAAGCCCACACGGTATAAAAGGTACTTGCTATGAGGTGAAACTGATACTTTACCTTGGGTCCATTATAAGATTATGCAGACATATTAAGAATAAATTGTGTATAATGTTAATTAATTGTATATAAAAAAAAGACAATTTGTAAACATTATCGAACCCTAACCATTTTACATAAAGCTTATTTCCTCATTTTTTAAATACTTTCTCTACAAGATAAACATCTGGATACTTGGCTTTAAGTAATTCCTGTTCGTAAAAACCACCAGCGATGGGTTGATCTCGATAGTCTTTCAGCTTGTACGTTGGCACAACTTGACTAATGGTGAAAATCTCTGTCGATCAGTTAGGTGTATAACCCTTCTCAAATACTTGCTTCATTTTGCTCACTCGCACCTTTTCTCCAACCTTAAATTTGGCTTTTTTTCTGCTTTCTTGGTGAGAAAAACGTTGAAGGACTTAAGTTTCATTCTTTCCACTGACATCTTTAGGTTTCATACCGATGGTGCGGTGCTCGATGTTATTGTACTCTGTCAGTAAATCAGGTAAGATATCGAGCCATTTATAATTACCCCGTAAATTAAATTGCATCCACATCTTGTTCTTGAGTGTGCGATTGAAGTGCTCACAAATTGAAGCTTTGAGATTGCTATATGTCGAGTAGAGATTAATTACCAGCACATTTACGTTATCGCGCACCAAATGTTTCGGAATGTGAGCGTATGACTGACAGAGATAGAAATAGTCTACGGTTTTGTGTCTTCCTATGCAACAGAAAGCCCTGACGTTATCTTGTCTCTCACAGGCGACGTCATCGAAAACCATGATTGAATTAGGGAGTACGTCGTCAGGTGACACAACTGTATCATGTTCACTGTAAGGGAAGTACTGTATACCAGGTAGTGGCCGCAAAAGCTGTTCGAGAAATTGGTACTTGGGCTGTTTCAGCGACTTTGAATAGATGTACACATTCTCAAACTTGAGTCCATTGGGATGCGTTATGAGAGCGAACAGTGTATTGGTTTCACCACAATTTGATGGTCCACAAAATACTGCTCGAATATTGTTAGGCAGTAATTCCCCGTGACCTATTTTACTGGCTAAAGTGATCAAAGCTGCTTTCAATTCTACTGTTCTAAGCAACAACTCTCACGCTGTCATTCGTAGCGCTCTGAAGGCTGCTCGCCAAGCTGTAAACAAGGCTGGGGGCAATAAAAATATACGTATTCCACATATGCTGTTAGTCCCATCCAAAATTAGAGGATTCGTACCATTTCTCATTCCGATATTTGCCGATTTGAGTGCAACAGCTGCATTAGCAAGTGGCGCTGCTAATATCGCTAAAGTAGTGAACGATGCTAGCACTGCTAAACGACAGCTTGACGAAAGCCAAAGACATAACAAAATAATGGAAGCTATTGTGTTAGGTGGTAAGGGTCTCTATTTGAAAAATTACAAAGAGGGCTATCTTATGTACCTGAAAGGTAGGCAAGGTTTAAGAAAATAAAACTTCAAATTGCCGCAACGCGCACTAACTGACGCTGACCTTCTCAAATATGCCTGCATCCTAAAAATTCTATATTTTCGGACTGTTTACATGTGAAATACACTACCAGCGAGTGGACCACACTATCGCGAATCAGCAATCGGCAATCTCGATGATAAAAATGGACCAGGTACGCATTGGGTTGCCTATCGAAAACGAGGCAACCATGTAGTGTATTTTGATAGTTTTGGTAATTTACATCCACCTCAGGATCTTATGAAATATTGGAATGTGAGCAGAGTCAAGTACAATCAGGAGCATTATCAAGATTACAATAGCTGTGGGCATATTTGCCTAAAATTTCTTCTGAATGATACATAAGTGTTGGTTCTGCTTCGGCTTCAGTCAGATTAGTTCGAGTAGTCATCTTCACCTGTATTGGAAGATCAATATTTTCCACTGCTTGAACTTTCACCTAACAAAAATTACGTTCTCAGACTTGTTGAGTTGTTGACATTTAATTCAATACCAAACATCGATATAGGCAATAACAAGTTTTACGTGGGAGGAGAAGTGATAATTTTGCCTATAGGCAGCTACGAGATTGAAGACATTGAAAAGAGTCTGAAAGAGGCGCTTACACCAAAAAGCTTAACCCTAAAACTCAAACCGAATAAAAACATCCTTCGTTGCATGATCAAGTGTAATCGATCGATTGATTTCCAGCCAGAAGATTCTATCGACAAATTATTGGGTTTCACGAGTCGCGTATTGTCGCCAAATACTGATTACGAATCCAACGTGCCAATAACTATTCTCAAATTTATCACTTTACGCGTCGAGTGTAATATTACATCTGGGGCATACATAAATGAGCATGAGGTACACGCCATACACGAATTCATTCCAGCTGTCTCAGCAGGCTACAAAATTATCGAAGTACCATCGCCACTTATTTACCTACCAGTCACTGTCAAGACTATAAATAACTTGCAGCTCCACATCGTCGATCAAAACGGTCATTTAGTTAATTTTCGTGTCGAAGTCATAACAATTAGATTACACATCAAATCAGTCTAATCATTATGGGTATTGTGTACAATACTAAAGTGGGCAAAGGCTATAATAGTAACTTACCATGTCGTCGAGTACAGTCACCTGTCATATTTGACGAATCTGTTGCGCATTGCGAGATTCATGAGCATCATCCCTATACTTTATCGAATTTCTCATAAAAGGATTCGTATCATTCAACCCTAGCCAGAGCTCAGCGATAAAAAATGCAGGCTGACTTGACATTGCAGAGACTCAATGGATTGATGATAATGGCTACTTTGACGTATCAATGCCACTTGGTATGATCCTAGGTTTTGCCGAAGATTATTGCAAAATTGTTGTGAATGCGAAACATGAGTTTATTCTCACAAGATCAAATTCTGATGTGAATTCTATTGTGCAAACGCAAGTAGTTTTGGCCGGTGCAAATATACACGAGGATTATCAAGTTGAAATCACCAAAATTGAATGACTAATGCCATACGTTGTTCTCTCGGATAAACATAAAATTAAATTGCTCAATCATCTGCAAAAGGATAGACCTTTCACCATGAGTTTTCGTAGCTGGGAACTATACGAGTATCCGTTGTTGTCCAGTACATCGAAACACATATAGACTGTAAAGACCGCCAATCAGCTGGAGAAGCCTCGCTTCGTTATTCTCGGCTTCTAAACAAATCGCAAAGGACGAAAAGCAGCCAATGCTAGTCGCTTTGATCATTGTAATATAAGCAACGTTGCACTTTTTCTCAACTCTCAATACTATCCCTATGGAAATCTCAATCTCAATATTACTAATAATCAGTATGATCTACGCTACGATATGTATGCCAACTTTCAAAATGCTTACTACAACAAAGAGGTAGAACCAATGCTGAAAAAAACCGACTATATCTCGTATACGCCTCTCATTGTCATTGACTGCTCAAAACAAAACGAGTCACTTAAGCAAGCATCAGTTGATGTACGTCTCGAATTTGAGGCTAGGGCAAATATTCCAGTTGGCACCTCTGCATGCTGTCTCATCCTACACGATCGTACAGTCGAATACAACCCTATGAGTAGAGATAATAAAAAAGTCGTTTAAAGGGTGGTGGGAGAAGATGATATAAATTGAGCAGCAGCTTGTGGCAGTCAGTTAAAATGGAGTACGTGCTCGATGTGCAAGGATTCAGAAAGCCTGTGAACGTATTTGTCGTCAAGGAAATTGCCATAGTTCCACTCAACGCTCAACTCAAGGCGTTGGTTTTTTTTCAAGCCTCCTACACCGTGGTGCAGACTCACAGTCAAGTATAAGTCTGAAAATCTCTGGTTGGATCGCAATTATCACGGATTATCATGGAGTTCGGGATATTTGGCCTACGAGGTGCTAGAAATTGTCTTGAAAACTGTTCTACATGACGCGAGTGTTGTGTATGTAAAAGGAGATGAGAAGAAGCACTGGCTTGAGAAGTTCAATTTTCGCGTAGTTGATATGGGTGAAATGAGTCCTCCTTAAATCGTCACCGAGGCTTTAAAAAGCAAGGAAACGATCCACGGAGCGCCTTTTGTATAAGTAACTTGTCGTCGTGTAGCTGTACCCGGTTAGCGAGTACGAGTGCTATACCTCTGTACGCATCGCCTATTGAGTGCCCAGAAAACACTCAAACTCAGTGTACAAGTTATAGTAGAACTCCTTGTTTTCTGGTTTGAGAGTCTGCATCGTGCAACAAGCGAAGGGCCCGTCGATAGCAGACCGGCGTTAGTGGGAAACCATAGTGCAAATTAGATTAACAGTACATAAATTAGCCACGAGTGATCGTGTAGAGTAAGATCAATTAGCATCTGTCCTACCATAAAGGACTATCCAGTTCCAGGTCACATATTAGAACGAATATACTGTAAATTAAGTTTAATTGTACCAACATCAAAGTAACTATAAGATACCAACGCACAAGCAATAACATCCTGTATGAAACTGTATTGCCCGCTGAGTTGTAGGTTGTCCCCAATAAAACAAAGATAACAATTTAATCAGTTTCTAAAATTATTATTCTATAAAATAACCTACATCCTAAAGAAGTAAATAGAAAGATAATCAAGTGCCTACAACATCAATAGTCACAAAGGTAAGTCCACCAAAAGCGGACAGACTACAGTCCGCGCACAAGAGTGTTCGCGCATATCCCACCAACCCGACAGTCGCGCTTCCACTTGTGCATTTAGATATATATTGTATATCTATATATCTAGTCCATCCATTCAACTTAAATATCTCTAGTAACAATATAGCTCTCGAGCTTATGCTAGTTCTCGCGAATAAATAATTATTTGTAAAACTTGCGCAGCCCGTATCCCTATCAAATACGGTATTTACAAAATAAATGGATCGGTCGTATACCTCATACTCGATAGACCCTAATCCCTATATCTATTATCGATATTTTATATACGAAAATGAGTTTGAGCTACGTATGAGCGCGACTGTGAGATTTTTCTAAAAGTATGACTAAATGTGATCGGGTTCTATATTGTACTTTTAAAGTACTTGACAAACCATTTTTTCTAGGTAATCAATAAGGAAGTTTATAATAGATAGTATTAATTTCTGCATACATATCAATACAGCTCTGCACGATTACTTTGATTTAAAAAACCTCGTGTTAAATGTCACTTTCTTAAAATATTGTGACAGTGCATATACGCACTCACGCAGTATATGCCCAGCACACATACGTGCGCACGCAGCGCACGTACACACACACATACACGCCCGACGAGGCGAGTACCGAGGCGGCAGGAGCCGCACGCGAAGCATCAGAGTAGGGAAAGGTAAGAGAGAGAGAGAGAGAGAGTAGCGCACTAATACACAGAGTAGCGCACTAAGAGAGAGAAAGCGCTATAACACGAGTAGCAGAGCAAGAGAGAGAGAAGAAGAGCGTCTCGAGCTAACCTTACCTGAAGGGCCCGAGACGACCGATGAGCCGAGCGAGAGATAAGACTCGGAGGCTTATACCGTTCGACTGCGAAAGCGAACGCACGCGACCGGCTTCTCTTGCGAGAGCCGGCCGATACATCCAAGGAGCCGTCGGAAGCCGCCGACGAGACTCCGAGCCACGAATGGGTCCCGAACGAAATCCAGCCCGAGGGACCAGCCAAAGGCAGTAAGGCGAGAGGTCATCACCGGTCAAGCCGAGAGGAGGAGATACCCCGGGCGACCAGCACGGCAGCGCTACGGCGAGTAGCACGGCCCACGTGTCTTCGGCGAGAGCAGCGCAGCGACCATCACGAGCGTCTGCCGTGAGTTGTTATGTGTCGGCGATCAGCCCGTGTATCTCTCTCTCTTTCTGGACCAGTGCCGAATGCACTGCGTTCAATAAGCACCATAGATATATTAGGACAGTCGCGCAGAGAAACTGTATTCGAGCGACAGCCGATCTCGATGATCGCCTGTCGCCCATGGCAACGCTTCAGCCCCGCTTCAAATTTTGTTGTGAATTTTGTCAGTTTTCTCGGGTTACATTTTTTTCTACCTAGAAATCAGCAGTGGAGGCAGTCGAGGGTTAGGCTTTGACTGCACAGTAAGTTCGTCTATCCGTGCTCTGACACGAAATGCACGTTGCCATATCTTTATGCCCTCACGCCGTAACTTGTGTAATGTACAAAACGGACCTTTTTGTGTTTGCAAATATATATACTGCTCAATGCTAAGAGATGGGACTTAAAAGAAAGAGTGGGGATTGCGCTTAGAAATCAGACCGCTTAACACTCAGTGTGCTGTACTTTTAAAGAGTATTGTAGCAACACAACCCCCTCCCTTTTAAAAACAAGCATTGTTGAAATGCATGCTAAAATTCAGCATACATCCATGCATAAATTTTTTTAAACGGATTTGTATTTTTTGGGCTCAGAAACATCGAAAACATCAAAATCTTTAATGCGGACATTTGCATCGTTATAAAGCTTTCTCTTTGGAAAGTGCAAGAAAATATCAAAAAGTATCAAAAAGTATCAACAAATGTCAAAAAGTATATCCTGAAATTTATCTAGTAGAAAAAGTAGCAAAAGTGTATATGTTAACTGGTTAGGATTTAGTGATCAGCATAATGGTTGGATAAATAGAAATGAGATTTTTTAAGATAAGTGTATTAACATTGTTTTTTACGTGGATAAAAAAGGATAAGGTTGTAGTAAATAAAAAAAAAGCAAATGTATTATGTCTATTTAATGACATTTATTTATGTATTATTGTTCTGTACATGATGATAAAAAATATATCTTTGTAAAAAATAATTGGTCTATTATTCTTTCTTATTGAGTTGAAGATTTTAATTTAAAAGAAGATCCACCCTGATATTTAAAACATAAACAGAGCTTATTTGCAGTGCTGCAGAGTGTGTTAAAAAACGCTTCATCTTTTAGAATTGCGGAGGAAATCTTCTCTGGCATAAAGAATTGAAAGCTGTCTTCGAATTTAGCAATAATCTTCGTTCCGAACCTTATTTTGAACTGTTTCAGTGCTGTCACCATATACTCGTGATTTATTTCCAAGTCTTACACTTTTTTCTTGGCAAGAACTCTCGCTCAGCAATCTTGTTAAGTGCAGATAAATCCATTCTGAAAAAAAATGAAAATAAAAGTTTGTGTTAGAGAAAATGTTTCAATGACATGTATTAAGGGGATGTGAGAGCTAAAGCTTCCAAAATACGCCACGAGGTATTTCGTATTTCAAATGCCAAAAAAAAATTAAAAGTCTAATTAACTTTTTCTTTCGGTAAAATGATTAATTAAACTTAATTAAAAGGCGCTGTGCTATTTATATTCATAGAAATTAAAACAATAAAAAGTTTATTGGTACTACTTAGTTTTAAGGTTAGCGCTGAGATCGCGCTAAGATCGTTTAAACACCCATTCGTTTTTCAAAACTTATTAAAAGACTAAAAGTCCAATTGACAATTTCTTTCGATAAAATAATTCTTTAAATAAAACACTATTGCCTTCTGGTCTTAATTTTTCATTGCAGGCTTTATTTCAAAAGTTTTATGGACCAGGAAAACGGCATTTTTCAGCTCCCACATCTTCATTGCAGCTTGTACCATCTGTTATTCCATAATTTTGTAATGTTCCCAGGGTAAAGTGTCCGTACTCTGAGGCAATAAGTATCTATTATCATCGTGAGGACTTTTTGAGCAATTTTATCTTGTTTTTTAATATGCGCAATGTGTAATTTAGAACGAATATTACACTGCTCACGTTTTATAATAATAAGATCTTGAAGGCATCTTTCAGAATACTATACATTTTGTTTCTTGAATTTACGAATTCTGTCATAATCTTGCCACAGCATTCTTCTTTCATCAATCCAGGAACTTTTTCATTAACACGTGGAATTACAAACTGATTATTTTCATCATAGTCAGAAGTATCAAACTTGTGTGTATCATCTTTTATTATTTGATTCATGTCTATATCTGCAATTTCATATATTAAACTATCTGTATGTGTATAAAGAAGTTTACATTTTTCTCTAACTCGCTGTTTCGTGTATGAGTAATGAAAATCATATACTAATGGTTTTTGACAAATCAAGAATACAAAGGCTAACATATATTGGTTTCTTGATTGTTATGCTCGTCATCTTTAGCTGAATAGCAACCAAATTTTTATTAAAGATTGCACAGCTATGAAAATTTGGTTAAGCTATACGTGCTTCTGCTCCATATCGACCACCAAATTTATTCACTAATCGCATGTCAACGCGAGATCGCTCCCTCTCAATAAACTTTCCATAAACAGCATTGATTAATAATTTATAAAAAAGTTTTTCAAACTTATTCTTGGACTGTTTTTTCTTCTCTTAGTTCAACATATGGTTGGAGCCAGGCCTTCTGTTCAAAACTTAAAATTCTATATACTTTTTTCAGTCAAAGTCCATTATCTAATGCCTGTTTAAGTGTTCGATAATGAATGATATACCTCATCTTATCATTCAGAGTAGTGAAAAGTTTCTTCTGTTTTTAGTTAGGTGGTATAGGGTGCTCTGCGCAAAAAGGGAGATCTTGATGATCATCGTGCAGGTCTTCAGGATACTTTAAGTTAACTTTAGCAAAATAGCCTATGTCTGCATCTGGTGGTGTATTGAAAAAACTTGGATTCGTCTCATATTCAACCCATTTAAATTTGCCAACAGGTAAAGGCTGTATTGCCATTGCCCATCCATGTTCATTTATATCAAAATATAAGAGTGTCTTCATTGTTTGCTAGTAGATAAGCTATGGCGGTTCTGGCTTACTGATGTCACTATACCGTGGCGATTCTAGCTCAGACGTCACAATATGTCTGAGCCAGAACCGCCACAGTATTTGTGACCGTCAGTAGGCCAAGTGAACCGCCATAGCGTCATCTACTTTTTACAAGTCTTTACATTGAAAACTTTTCTTATTAGCGCGTTTAACCTTGGCTCTTTAGAATCCTTTTTCTTGCGAGATTATTTTTTTAAGAGCACGTTAACTTTGAATATTTTTTCTTTTAGATTTCTTAAGAGCGCGTTAACTTTGAATCTTTCCCTTATGCATTTTTTTTTGCATGAGTTTGACTTTGAGAATCTTTCTGGCATTTTCTCGAACTCGAACATTTGACAAACTGCGTGAAAAAAATTTTGACCTGAGCGGGATTTAAACCCCGGACCCTGAGATTCCGAGGTAAGCACGCTACCAACTTATCTACTTATGTGTCATGCTGATTTATGATTCTCATGGACCTCATAAGTCACTCAATATTTTATTTTCAGATAATATAAATTTATAAATTAACATTTGAAATAGTTTAAGCTTAATTGTAAGAATATGATTTTTTTCTATTGTATGGTATAAAATATACTTAAAATTTATTAATGCGTTTAAATAATTTGGTGGCCCTAGAAAGGGCCGATTGTAAAAGCGAGGGTTGGCTCTGAGAAGAGCCGATTGTATAAAAAATTGTAGGCCTTGAAAGGCCCGTTTATTCATTAATTAAATTCACTTATTATTATTATTATTATTATCATTATTATAAAAGAAAAATTATGATACATCAGTTTAATTTATCCAACTATTATGAAAATGGTGAAATCCTATCCATTTAACATAAGCTTGATTTCCACGTCTTTTTAAAACTTTTCCCACAAGATATACGTCTGGATATTTTAGCAACTCTTCTCTAGCTTTTAGTAATTCTTGCTCGTAGAATCCTCCTCTCATTAATTGATCTCGATAGTCCTTTAGATGATACGTTGTTGGAGTAGTTTTCGCTACTTTGATAATTGTGAAAACCTCAGCTGACCAGTTAGAAGTGTATCCTTTTTCAAATATTTGTTTCGTATTGCTGAATCGTATCTCATCTCCAACCTTAAACTTTGGTTTCTTCATTTGAGTACGTTTGCATACAAATCTTTTCAACACTTCAGTTTTTTTATCAGACGTCACATCGTTAGGTTTCATACCGATAGTTCGATGCTTGCTATTATTGTAAGTTGTCAACAAATTAGGTAAGATATCTAAATATTCGTAGTTCCCCCTGTACGTCGAGTATAGATTGATCTTGTACTTTTCATCAAATTACTGTTCTAGAATTCTTTGCCCATGTCAGTGTGTAAATTTGCAGGTACTCGATGCTTACAACTCATCGAAACTTGCGGGTGATTGTATACTTAGAATCTCGTCCATTTTGTCAGACAGTATGCAAGTTATTTTTCACCAGGGGCGATGATTCGTAACTTTAGATTTTTAAGAGACTGAATGTTTTTTCGTGTTAGCGCCTTTGCGTTTTGCCAACGACTGATGACTGATTAACATGGTGGTTTGCTTATATAGCCTGCACCAATTTTTTACTATAAACTTACCCATTACATAGGTTTCAGATGCAATCTGAGTGTGATAATTTCTTCTCGAAAATTGACTATGTGACCTTCTTGATCGACTATGCGTATTTCTAAGTGATCTATGCTCTTGACGGTGGTTAAAAGGTAAATGATTAGTGATAGGACTTCGATGATCTTATATCCAGGTGGAACTGTAGGAAAGAATTCGTGTATCGTATGCACTAACTGTCCGTTTATATGAGCACCTGTAATTATGTTGCATTCAACTCTTAGAGCAATAACCTTGAGGATGGCAACTAATAAATCAGAATTATGAGTTAAGTTTTCTTGCAGAACTCGCTTAGTAAAGCCTAGTAACGTAAATAACTTCACCATAACTGATGAATTGCAAACGATTGGATTCCAACTCTTCGCAGCTTTATATAGTTTGCAGAGATTTTCCGAGCTTATTGCTTAAAAATCTGAGGCATAGATGTCCGCAGTTAAATGTATTGTAATCTTGATATTGCTCATGATTGTACATAACTTTATTAATGCCTAAATATAACATCAAATCTATTAGAGGTTGTAAATCACCAAAAATATCAAAATAGATTTCTGATTTGCCTCGTTTGCGATATGGTACCCAATGAGTGCCTGGTCCACTAGCATCGTCTAAGTTGATAATAGCTGATTCGTTACGACGTGGACCAGTAGAAGGCAAATCGTTTTTCATGAATACTCCTTCAAAATTTGATATTTTTAGGATTTTGGCATACTTTACTCGGTCTACGTCAGTGAGAGATCTTTGTGGCAATCTTACTTTGATAGACATTTTTTTTTCAAACCTCTTCCCTTAGAGGGTTTCAGATAACCCATTCCTGTTTTATGAGGTCTTGAATAAAGACCTTTACGAAGAGCTACATCCTCCATAGTTTTATTATGTCTTTGAGATTCTTTTAGCTATTGCTGAGCAGCTTTGGCATCGTTAACTACTTTCGCGATTCTCGCAGCTTCTCCAACAACGACGCCGGCTGCGCTAAAACCAGCAAAAATAGGCACAAGAAATGGTAGGAACCAATCTACTTTTGATGGAACATTGAGAACTCGAGGAATCGCTATTTTACGCTTGCTGGCTGCTTATTTAACAGCCGCGCCAGCTCCTCTTAAAGCAGACATAATTACTTTGCGACCATTATTACCGAGCGTCATCGACTGAGAGGCAGCCTTTATAATGTTATTTAACTTTGCAGTTGATTTTTTTTTGTTTGAATTGGACTTCCTCTTGGTTGTCCTTTTTTTCGCATACCTATTCCGAGTTTTTATTTTAATCTCATGGCTTTTGATACAGTAAAAGCAGTTATTTTCTCACCAACACGCGTTCCTAGCGAAAGCATTAGACTGCATACTAGACCTCTCCTCCGATCCTCTTTTCATAGGGAAGGAGAATGAGACAGATGAGTTATTATTATTAAATGAGAATAAAACAGGTGGATCATTGCCTCGGTAGAAAATCGCTAGAAAAAATATACGAATGGACTGTGTGCTCCAAACGAGCTAGTTGATCGTTCACGTTTATTCATAACCGAACAATCAGCTGGCAATCTTAGTCATATAAATGAAATCCATTCAATTATAGAAGAGCTTCACAAAGAAAGTCATATATATTGAGCTGTTCGCAAACTCACGACGTCATAATCAACATGAGTATCGACGTGTTCGGACGAAATTAAAAAAAAAAAAGAGCGAGGGAGGTCGCGATCCTCCGGGCTTTGGATTCAAAATTACAAGTGGAGGGCAGTATGATTGGACAATAAAAGACTGTGTAATGTAGCACCCCATCAGTTAAACGAGGCAGTCAACTTGGATACTCTTCATCGTATACTTCGAACAGAAATTCAAAGAGTGACGGACGCTTCATAAAGATTTACTAATGATCTGAATAATTTAGATTATGTTATAGAAGCGCACAGAGATGAAATTGATGGTAAAATTATAAATATTCAAGCATATTTCAATGATATAGAAGTAGCCCTCAGAGAAATTTCGAAACTAATATTCTCTACTATGAGCTACACGCCCATCAACCTTACACATCCTCTTCTTACAATAATAGCGACGAGATTCGTATCGCCATTCAACATTATGATTTGTGCCTCTTGTCATCACGTAGTTCGTTGTACATTTGCGGTAAATTAACGAAAACAGATGGCACTGCTCTAGCACGTACTAAGTTAGTAAACAACGCTATCTCTCACATGTTCGAAAAGATCTGATATGAAATTAATGCTGTAGAAATCGATAAATGTAAAAAGGTCGATTTGACTACTCTCGTGAAAGGTTGGATTTCACACAACCCCAGTCAAAGTTTAATAATGGAAAATGCAGGTTGGTTAGACATTGAAAAGACAAAATTATTAACTGATGATGCAGGGTACTTTTTTTATGTATCCATACCTCTAAATATGATACTCGGATTCGCTGAAGATTATAAAAAAATTGTAGTCAACATGGAACATGAATTTAAACTGACTAGATCGAGAAACGATTTGAACGCACTCTATTAGACGTCAACTATTGTATATAATGTTGCTACCTTCAAGGAGTATAAATAAGAATTGATTAAAATCGAATGGCTCATGCTGTACATTATAGCATCCAACACTAATAAAATTCGCCTTTTAAACTACGTAGAAAAGAACAGACAGATTAGTATGAGTTTCTGAAGTTGGGAGTTATACTAATATCCAGTTCTTCCAACTTCGACCAGTCATGTTTGGACTGTAAAGACTTCTAATCAGTTGGCAAAATTACGCTTTGTAATCTTAGAATTTCGAAAAAGGGAAAGAATAAAAAAACTGCGAATGCTAGTCGATTCGATCATTGCGACATAAGCAACATAAAGCTCTTTCTCAACTCACAGTACTATCCATACGGTAATCTAAATTTAGATATCACTCGTTATCAATACGCTATAGTGTACGATATATTCGCAAATTTTCAAAGTCACTATTATGACAAAGTTTCAAAATCTATTGTAAACAAAAATGATTTTATTTCACACGTACTACTCATAGTGATAGACTGTTGAAAACAGAATGAGTCTTTGAAAAGCGCTCCCGTAGATGTTCGACTAGAGTTCAAATCTCGTGTCAATTTTCCAGCAGAAACATCGGCATACTCTTTAATCTTGCATGATCGTATCGTTCGGTATAATCCCGTAAGTGGCGATGTAAAGCAACTCATATAAAACTGCACCATAAATTAAGAGCGACAGTTGTAAGCAAAATGGCGTACGCTGTAGATGTACAAGGCTTCAAGAAAGGTGGCAACGACTTCGTCTTGAAAGAACTGGTTATCATGTCCCTAGAAAATGACGGCACGCCTGTAGTACTTCTGTTCAAACAACCATTTTCCTGGCGTAAACTAACAGACAAGTATAAGCATGAAAACTTGTATCTCGAGCTGTGCTATCATGGATTATCCTGGAATTCAAGCGAATACGAGTACACAGAAAAAGGAAATATTCTTCGATAGGGATTTCAAGATGCTAAGAAGATTTTTGTGATTGATGACATGAAGAACAAGTGGCTCGAACGTTTTCAGTTTGAAATTACGGACATCTGTGATTATAACTATCTTTCATTTCATCATCCGAAATTCGTCACTATATGCACACATCACAATGGAGCGTTTAAGGCCGCTTGTGCTTTACGGAATGTTAAACACATGCGACAATTGTATTATGATCACATTCGCATGCAATGGAAAGACGTCGCCGCTGGTGAAGTATAAATACTTGCATTAGCGAACATTTTGTTCAGTCCAACTAAATGTTTCCAAATCAAAGCACCTCCAGTTACACACAGTTTCCAAAAGATGATAACAAAAAAAAAAGGAAATGCTTCGCAATGGAAAAAATTCACTCAAAAGTTTTCAACTAATAAAGGTTCATTCCTTGAAAGTAAAGGTTATAAAAAACTTAAGTAACATATACAGCCGATACGGATACGAACTGACAGGTTTTCTGAGCGGATAAGTCGGTAGAGCGCTTGCCTCGGAATCTCAGGGTCCGGGGTTCAAATCCCGCTCAGGTCAAAATTTTTTTCAAGCAGTTTGTCGGATGTTTGAGTTCAAGAAAATGCCAGAAAGATTTTCAAGGTCAAACTCTCGCTTAAAAAAATGCATAAGAAAAAGATTCAACGTTAACGAGCTCTTATGAAATCTGCAAGAAGAAATATTCAAAGTTAACGTGTTTGTAAGAAAATCATCTCGCAAGAATAAGAATTCGAAAGAGCCAAGGTTAAACACGCTAATAAGAAAAGTTTCCAATGTAAAGACTTGTAAAAAGTAGATGATGCTATGGCGGTTCGCTTGGCCTGCCGTCAGTAGGCCAAGCGCTCTTATCTACTTTTGCTCCTTATCGTATGAAGGACGCATATATGGATTGTTCGCCTTGGCATACTGATGACAGCATTGGCTTATTCCTCCTTGAATGCCTACTTCAATAAACATTAGAACGTTGATATCTGTAAGAAACTCTGATTCGACCTTTATTATTTTAAGAGCTGTTGAAAATGTTAGTCCAGGAGTCGTGTAAAAATGTGCGGGGTATAAATCATAGGCTTTAAGAGATGTCTCTCGAAAACTTTAAAAAACATCGGCCAATAATAAAACATCCGTTTTCAAGTATAGATTAGAATATTCACCTAAATTTCTTATATTAAACGTTTTCCAAACTTAAATAGCATGATTATAATCTTTCTCAGAAATATGAGAATCTGTTAATTTATTATAAAATCCATTTTCATTAGGAAGTTTTGTAGACATTAGCTTGTCTAATCTATCAACAAAATCATACAAAAATATGTCTTTGCGTCTAAGAATATTGATTTTTTTATTCATAAATCCATGAGATCGGAATTCATTAACTGCTATCGGTACGTTCTCGAGATATGGTGCAAGTTTCTCCAATGATGATGGTTAAAAACGCCATGAATCTATAAATCTAAAACTTATGTCGCATTCATCAATGTGCTTTATAAATAAAATATATTTTTCCTTATTATGAGTTATCACAAAAACTAGTCCTTTTAGCAATGTAGAAGTAGCGCGATTTCTTTAAAAATAAAGTGTGTATCATAATTGAGATTATAAAAAATAACTCGTACGAATCGTGAATCCTTATAATTTAAATTAAATGAATTATGAGCTGCATCTCTGAAATTGAATAAAAGACAAAAGACTTAAATTCAGAAAATAAATTTTGTATTGATATTTTTATAATAATTAAAGTGATAACATACCATCCCATAAGATGACAATAATCTCGTACTTCAAGTTCTTCGGCATTGATTGGTTTTCGACATATATGACACATCGTTAACCTCCAAACAGATAATTCATCTAAATCTATAAGTTTTTATGGTTTCAGATTTTTGTGGAGTAGATCAATCTGCTTACCACTTAATTTCAATACTTGAACAAACTATTCTGCGGGTGATTTTTCATCTATACTTTTTTGTCTGTATGATTTATAGCTAGATAATCTATCATCAAGGCTGCATTTTATATAGTATCCGATGCTGTATGCTTTATAAAGATGAAAAGCATTTGTATTTCTCGTAGGCTTTAACAAACATTCAAAATCAGTATAAATAAATAATAACAAAAATTAATTTTTCACCCTTACTATATCTTATAATCTTCAAATTTGAGAATGTTATTCTTAAAGTCAGGTAGATTGATCCGACATCTATTTAAATTTTTACAATTATTTTCGTAACTTTCTAATTTTTCTTCACTATAAAATACTTGCAAACACCTTTCACAATATTGAGATTTTATATGAGTTATAGACAGTTGAGAACTCAGAAGCCGGGACATATTTTTAATCCAAACATAGTGGTATTTAGGCAAGCTTCCATTAGATAATGGAATAATCTGCATGATTATTTTCTTCATACTCGTTTATGTAGAAGTCCGAATTAGCTTTCGCTGCACCATACTCGTCTATACAGCTCTTTGCCTTATCGTTAACGACCTACATCGTTTATAAACTTAGAATATCAATGTGTTTTATATTCACAACAACACCAGTTCGAATTCTATTCTGAAATGCTGACTGCACATCTCGCCACTCTACTCTAGCTTCAGTTTCTTCTTCAACATGTAAACTATCTCCTCGCTGGAGGTGTTGCTTGAATTCAACCTGTATGCACGACAGATGTGTCATACAATTTTAACTCGTTTGTTTTTCTCCTCGCATCAAATTTGCTTTACCAATTTTTTCGTTTAAGTCCTTTATTGTAGAATTGCACACGTCCAACCAATGATAAATATCATTACTGCTCATTTCATTTTTACTTCTTATGGTGTCGCGAAGTGACATTCAAGGTTTTCAAAGAATAGCTGAGGATACTTTTATTTTCAAGGAAATAAGGTTTCTTGATTTAAGTAAAAATGCTCAACCAACTGCTTATCTTTTCAAACCTCCATTACCATAGAAAGAACTGACAGAAGCGGAAGAAAATATATGACTAACTGAATAGAAAAAAGTCATTATATAGTACAGAATCGAATTCTGGAGACATTCCATATCACTGTAATGTTCCACGTTTATACTCACATACATATATATGTG
>QLSS01000171.1:0-15703 GCA_024372645.1 Trichomalopsis sarcophagae | reverse complement strand
TCTCTCTCTCTCTCTCTCTCTCTCTCTCTCTCTCTCTCTCTCTCTCTTTCTCTCTCTCTCCTGTACGTATACCCAATTGAAAAAAGTCTTTCTAGTAGCGAAGCCTCATTCTCTAAAAAGTGACTTTCCGCCCGTGCGCAGGACCTGATGCTCATTTAAAGTGACCTTATATTACACAATATACTTGTTCAAAACAACTTTTTTAAGTCAAATTCATTATGTATATCAAATATACTATATTCTACATGATTACCATGTATATGCATCCTTTTAGACATACTTTTATAGACCAATAAAAGTAGAAACTGACATTTCTTCACTATATCCATACTAAATTCTTGAAAAACTGAACTTTTCACACTTGCCTCTATGAAATACTTGTACAATGACTATATATGTTGAATATACTATATATATATATATATATATATATATATATATATATACGTATATTTGATATTTTATCCCTCTGCATAACCTTAAATCTTAAGGAAATATGAATTGTTTTCACTCTAACTATAATAAACACTTGCACTGTTACTGTATATTATCATACTCATCACCATGTATATATATATATATATATATATATATATGCATACTTTTACTAATTTTTATACGAAATGACCTTATTATTACTTTAAACTTTCTCAAACGAACTTTTTGCACTTAAACTCACAATATATATTGAATATACTATATTTTACACTACGACTAGCCTAAATTTTCAAAATAACTTTATATATCACTTCATACTTTCTTGAATAAACTTTATGCACTCTCACTCACTATATTGAAACACTGGGGGCTACCGTCTCGGCCCAGGGCGCCAGGCATCGAGATGCCAAGGATCCCGCGATCCCCTTTCCGTGTGAGCGCCACCTTGTGTTGGGGCCTAACGGCGTAGGAGGTGAGGTACACGCGGCCCCGCGACGATTTTAATAATTCTTACCTACTTCCGGGGAGATCACCCGCGCCCACCGAACAATCGACGCCACCGCTACGCTCGTCAGCGCGCCGTTCGCCGACTTGTCGGTGCGGGCGAATACCCGCCTCGCCTCTCTGGTCGTCTACCGGCCTCGATGACCAGCGCGTCCGTTGCGGCGTACTCTCGCGAGTTATGCGATTCCCCGACCCATCAGGCGCTTATTTTTCCATATACCGCGTCGTGAAAGCCCGTACTTCTATATTAAATCCCCGAAAACCACTTCACGATGTGACGACCTCGACACGACCGCGCGACGACACCCAACACTTGTCCATCCTCTCCGCGCACACTCGTGCATTCTAACAGTTATCTGACGGAACTTCTAATAAATAACTAATCTAACGTAATCGCTAACTTACTTACTAACAGTAGCTCGGTAACACACGGTAATCGGTAGCTGGTTGGAAACGGCGGAGGTGGTGAGGACAGGATAGCGGGGAGGTACAATACGGGAGGAAAGTTATAGCGAAAAAATATTCACCCTACCTGAACAACGATAGCGAGGAATCGTGCGAGAGCAAGAGCGTGAAAAAGACAAACGGTAGCTTGAGTGGAAGATAACGGTAGCGTGAAAGGAACGATAGCGAGGACAAATGATGACCTACAAAATTCGCAATAGGCGACGAGACCTCACGGCACTCGGCTCGCCGCCCTGGGCACGATCGTCAAAGTGCATTGCGTCGCACTAACCGTGTAGCGACGCATTCATCCGAGGCACAGCTGCACTAATTTATTCGCACGCTAAGTACACTTCTACTTACTTGTTACAATAGCGAGGGCGAAGGTGAGTTGCAATGGCGCACGGGTAGGGGTGTCCTGAGGCAATTGAGAGCCTCGGTGAGCAGCGCAGGCGTCCTACCGTTAGCAGCGATGCGGAGCGAAAGAGAGCGAGCTCTCGCCACGCGACAACACGTGGTCGCGGGGCCAGCGCTGCGCGCGCTCCCCACGCAAACTACTCCCTCTTCTCCACGTCTATTCGTGGCTCGACCTGCCACGTTGCCAGATTGTCGGCGCCTCTCTATTGCGTGGCGCAAATATTCCACTTGTAACGTGTATTCGAACTGCCACGTTACAATATATATTAAATATACTATATTCTACACTACGCCTAGCTTACATTTTTTAAAAAACCTTATATTATATGTCATACTTGATTGAATCAACTTTTTTCACTCAAACTCACTATATATATATATACTGAATATATGATATTCTGCATAACAATAAGCCTAAATTTCTTAAAAAAACCTTATATTAAACTTCATACTTTCTTGAATAAACTTTTTGCACTTACACTTACTATATATACTGAATATGCAATATTCTGCACAACACCTGGACTAAATTTTCAAAATAACCTTATGTTACACATACTTGCTAATACTTGCTTAAACTAACTTTTTCGCTTTAATTCTACACCACGCCTAGACTAAATTTTTAAAATAATTTAACTCTACTTCCTTTTACTTTTTTTCTGATTAAACCTTCTCTGTCTTCTGTCTTCGTGAATCTTGTAATCCTGTACTTTCTTAGCACTCCTTTTTTTAAAAGCACATGCATCATCACAATATATTATTAAACAGCGCGTATCTTGTAAGCCTGTGAAGGGTAGAGGCTTGTTTTTGTCAACCACTAAGTTTGTCATGTCGTACACAAAATTTTTACTCCCCTGCTATGGCTGACAACAGCAAGTCACTTATATTGCTTTTATCACCATGTATGTATATATGTAAATACATTTGTTATTTGCAT
Source organism: Trichomalopsis sarcophagae (assembly GCA_024372645.1). Taxonomy (NCBI): domain Eukaryota; kingdom Metazoa; phylum Arthropoda; class Insecta; order Hymenoptera; family Pteromalidae; genus Trichomalopsis; species Trichomalopsis sarcophagae. The sequence goes on along the minus strand of QLSS01000171.1, from coordinate 12,963 downwards.
GTTATTTAAAATCTTGAATTGATGAATTTTTATTATACTCTTGCGTCCACTAAACACTTATATATGTGTAGATGTGTATAACATACATATACAACTACCGCATATAAACACAAAGTCTATAACGATAAATCTTTAATCTTGATGGCTTTGAACATAATACTATACCTCATAATGATAAAAATGTAAATCATAAACTCAATGATATATGGTTACTGCATCACAGAATCGACAATTTTTAAACAAATATTGAACAAGAAACTTTTATTAAATTATAACTTATGCATTGAATACATTAATTAAATTGTAGATTAAACATAGCAAATTTTAACAATCATAAATAACAATCATTATTGCATTGAAAAATTAATAAGAATAATAATAAAAATTAAAATAAGATCAATATCTTAATCATAATTTTAACCGTAAACAAATTTTTATGCAATTTTTGACTACAATGAAATATCAATGACATATTATACTTTGCAATAATATGCAACAAAATCATTTATATACAAGATAAACAATAATTTTAATAAATGGAAAATAATATACTTTACCAGTCAAGAGGTTGGTAGAAAAATTCATCTGCTACAAACATTATAAAGCCTGAACAACCTGCAACAATAAAATAAATTCCACAAAGTAGAAGCTTAATAGAAAAAGTTTTAAGCAATAATTTTTGTTTTAATTTATAATAAACTACTTATCTAATAATTCCATTGAAGTACTTTATTGAAAGCAGGATACGCATACATGGAACACTTGTGCAATTTAACAAATTGTAATCATACTTGCACATATATCACTAATAATAAGAAAAAAATAATAACTATTCAACAATATTAGTATGTACTAACAATATATGAAATACAATTCACAATTTAAAATTGAAAAGTGAAAACAAACTAAAATCTAAAGTACTAATTAAATATAGAGTGTAAACTTCAATATTAAAATTGAACAAACGATCCGAATCATAAACTACATAAATATTCTGGCGCCCAAGCAAAAGTGGCACACCTAGCGGTAGAATTTTTTATAGTACGTACGTTCAAACGCACCCGTATTCTTTCATCGTCAAGTCTTATCCCATTACAGTTTATCAATAATATTTGAATATCTGCATGTATGCGTGTGTGTGTGAATGCGCGTATATGTATGTATGTGCATGTGTTTGTGTGTATTCATCGTCGGACCTTTAAATATCGGCGAGTGTCTTATGTGAAAAGCAAAGCGTTTCGCTTTTAGCGATGTTTAAGTTTGCATTGTATCGTTACAATCGCATAAATTTCTTGTAAATCGTGTACGCTACGCTCGAATCATGGCACAAAAGGACGTTGACAACTTACTTATTAGTCAAGTTCGCGTAGCTAATAATATTATTAACTTTATAAAAAATACAAAGACCAAAAAAGGCCCTATCATTCAAGTAGCATCGTACTTCGAGGCGCGATTGCAACTTTTGCATAAATATTTCGATGATTTGTACACGCGTCATCAATCACTTCTACCTCACGAAACTACAAAAGCGGATCATGAATATTTTAAGAAAGATGGTTTCAGTTTAGCGGAATCGAGTTATGTAGACGCAATCGCAGAATTATCCAACGATATCGAGCGGTTACGTAAAACAGCTAGAAATCCCATCTCGAATACTCAGTCCGACGCTAATATTGAAAAGGTAGACTACCTAAAGGTACCACGCGTGGAGCTTCCGAAATTTATGGGAAAATCAAGCGAGTGAAAGTCGTTCAAGCAAAGATTTTTATCCCTAGTCATCGATAACCATTCGTATTCCGAGGTACACTAGTTGCAATTTTTACTTAGCGCGCTCGAAGACAAAGCGGCCGCTCGAGTCCAACACGTCGAAGTAATCGGTGAAAACTTCAAGGTCGTATGGGACCAATTAGAAAAACGTTTCGGTAATCAACGTCGGGGTTTATAGGATTTATTGGAAGGACTAATTCAGCTGAAACCTGTCCGAGCTAAAAACGCGCAGGATATTTCGGAACTTCTCGACAAGGTATTGGTAACGATTTGTTCATTGCAGAAACTCGGCTGTAATATCGAGAAGTACAACCATTGGTTAGTACATTCCATACTACGAAAGCTAGACGCTCACACTCGTGAGTCCTGGAAAATCTCCAAGGAGAAAGAGCAGGAGTTTTATAAATATTCCGATCTTATTTGTTTCCTTAAAAATCGAGTCGGATCCCTCGAAATAGGGGATTCTCGCACGACGGTCTGTTCGGTGAATAAATTTAACTCTAAGTTGAAAAATCAAAAATCGACTTCTGCGTCAGTCCACGTGGCCGGGATAGCAAGCTCGGATCCTTCAGCAAATAAAACTTCGTTTTCGTGTTCGCTGTGCCAAGCTAAGCACAAATTGAATTCGTGTGCGCAGTTCAGCTCGATGAGTCCGCAGCAACGGTACGATTGATGCAAAAAGGCGAGATTATGCTTGAATTGCCTACACAATTCGCATTCAGTAATGGAATGAAAATCGGACTTGCATTGTTGTTTGACGCGTAAATCGAAGCACCATTCAAAACTTCATTTTGGAAATAAAATTCCAGATACCCCTTCCCCAATCGATAATGGAAACCGAAAAGAGGCTTCTTTGGGTAACGCTCCGGACAACCCCATTAGCGCAAATCTGGCAACCGTCAAGCGTACCGTGCTGCTCGGAACTGCAAAAATTCTTGTTTCCGACCTGTTCGGAAAAACTCAGTCAGCTCGTGCGTTGATCGATCCTGGCTCCCAACGTACGTTCATTACCGAGCTAACAAATCAATTAACGTTAGATCGTCGCTCTTCTACGGTCGAAATTTTTGGTGTTGGTTGCTAGCTTACGTCGCGAGCTCGTGGAGAAGCTTCTATTTACTTTTTATGTCGATCGAACACTTCGTTTAAATGCTCGTGCTTCGCTCTTATTCTGAATCATTGAACTTGCTGCCTCCGCGAGAATGGCCCGCTAAGGAGTGGCCTCATTTAAGCGAGTTACAACTAGCCGACCTCGAGTTCGCTTCTCCAGGGAAAATCGACGTTATTCTTGGAGCCGATGTATACGGCTTGATCCTTCAAAAAGAGTTTATTCGGGGCCCTAAAGACGCTCCCGTCGCACAAAAAACAGTTTTCGGTTGGGTGCTGACGGGCGTCGTTGATTCTAAGCAACTAGTAGATTCTTCGACAATTATTACGGCGTATCATACAGTGGCCGAGTCGACCTTGTCAGACATTCTGACTAAATTCTGGCAGTTAGAAGAGGTTCCTACTCCAAATAAGCGACTTTCGCCTGAAGAAGAATACTGCGAACAGTACTTTTCTGCAACGTACTCTCGCAATTCTGAAGGTCGTTTCGTGGTCTGCCTCCCGTTCGCTAGGTGAGAACCTTTTATCGATTCAAGAGACATTGCCATCTCATGCCTTATTCGATCCGAAAAGCGTCGAAATCGCAACCCGGAAATTCAGAACGTATACTGTTCGTTTATGCAAGAATACGAGCAACTCGGACACATGCAAATAGTTGCTCCCAATGGCAATAATGCTTATTCATTTTATATGCCGCATCATGCTGTACTTCAAGCGGAATCTAACAAAATTCGTGTAGTATTCAACTCTTCTCATCAGGGTGCTAACGGCTACTCGTTGAACGATCTTCTTCATTCCGGCCCGAAGTTACAGTCCGAGGTAGCGTCTGTAATAACGAACTGGCGATTCGGTCGCATAGTTATCGGGACTGATATAGTCAAAATGAATCGTCAAACGCTAATTCACCCGGATGATTTAGATTGACAACGACTGGTTTGGCGAGAAAGCTCCAATCTCCCAATTCAGGATTATCAAGCGCTTACGGTGACATACCGTACCAAAAGTGCTCCATTCTTGGCCTTGAGAGTACTCAGGCAGCTAGCCCAAGATGGACACCTTACCCACCCCAGAGTCTCTCAATTACTATTTAAAAAATCTTATATGGACGATATTTTCCTGGGAGCCGATAACGAGTCCGAGGTCGAAGCGCAACCGGACGAACTCTTCAATTTGTGAGCCACCGCTGGGATGAAATTGGGAAAATGGTCAAGCAACCGATCGACTCTGGTGGAAGGCCTCCGCAACGAGGATGCTGTAAAGCTCCCCACAGTTTCGGGCGAAATCGTTGGCACTCTGGGACTTAAATGGGATACCAAACAGATGGTTTTTGTTTCCAAATTTCGCTCTTCCCAATTTCGCAGATCATCTCAAAACGGGCAGTGCTATCCGACACCGCCCGATTATTCGACCTCTTAGGTCTCATCGCGCCGAACATAGTTCGAGCGAAAATCTTAATGCAGAATCTTTGGATAAATCAGCTCGATTGGGACGTACCACTACTCCCGGAGTTACTAGAGCGTTGGCTCTGCTTTCGATCTGCTCTTCCTCAGCTGGCCGAGATTCGAATACCACGGTGGGTTGGAGTCACACGGGCTACAGAGTGGCATCTTCATGGCTTTGCTGATGCATCAAAGCGAGCCTACGCTGCGGCAGTGTACGCTGTCGTTGCAGGCGTTTCCTCGGTCCTTCTAACCGCGAAAACCCGAATAGCACTTGTCAATGTAGAATCGATTCCAAGACTCGAACTTTATGGAGCCACTCTTCTGGTTCTTCTTTCCAATCATATACTTGACCACATATCCCAAGTACCTGCATCTATAAATTTTTGGATCGATTCGAAAGTAGTTCTTGATTGGCTCAAAAGCCATCTATCCAGATGGCCCACTTTCATAGCCAATCGCGTGAGCAAGATCGTCACTACTTTCCCCAACACCGTCTGACGCCACATCCCGACAAGGGACAACCCCGCTGACTGCATTTCACGAGAGACGACTCCCCTGGAACTTACGAAGCTCGAATCGTGGTGGCAAGGCCCCGAGTGCGTTGTTCAAGATTCTTCGAAATGGCCGTCTCAAATGGCGTCGCAGATCCTCGCTGCCGCCGTTTTGAAAGACGAGCCCAACCATGACGAACTTTTGGAGTCACTAAAACGTTTTTCAAGTGTATTTGGTGGAAAAACTCGTATTATAAAAAGAATGTCCCTATTTCAAGATGACTTTCGATTTCAGAACTCGCTTATGCGAAGCGAGGTTTATTTAGATTAATCAAAAATGAATTCTTTTCGGCTGAGATAGGATTGGTCTCTAGAGGTCAAGCGGGGCATTCGGGGAGTTCACTGGCTCGTTTGACTCCTTTCGTGGACTAACATGGGCTTCTAAGAGTCGGAGGGCTACTTCATAATGCGTCTTTACCGTATGAAGAGCGTCACCCCATCATCTTACCGAAAAACTGCTACTTAGTGCGGTTGCTCGTCGAAGATATCCATCGTGTATCATTACACGGAGGAGTGCAACTCATGAAAAGTATGATGTTTCGTCACGTTTGGATCGTGCATGGAAATCGACTGATTTCTTCTGTCTATCGAAGTTGCGTGAAATGCCTTCGGTTCGGCGCTTCCCCAATGCAGCAGCAAATGGACCCCTTACCTCCAGAACAGTTGCTTCCCGGGCAACCCTTCGCCATTACCGGTCTTGATTTCGCAGGACCTTTTCCCATACTATTTTCTAAGGGACGAGGAGCCAAATTGACTAAAGGTTCCGTCGCCATTTTTGTTTGTTTCGCAATTAAAGCGGTTCACATAGAGGTAGTTTCCGATATGACCACCGAAGCCTTGATGGCTGCTTATTCACTATTTACAGCTCGACGAGGACTCTGCTCAATTCTTTACTCAGATAACGGTACCATATTCAAGAGAGCAGCTGCTGAGTTGAAGCGATTATTTACTTAATCGTCGTCTTTCATTCAGGAGGTTTTCCCACAATTGTCGTCGCTAGGTACGGAGTGGAGATTTATCCCCCCGAGAGCGCTACATTTCGGCGGCTTATGGGAATCGGCCGTACGGTGCTTTAAGCACCATTTGCACCGAGTAGTCGGCCAAGCGAATTTTACCTTCGAAGAATTCACTACGTTATTGACTAAAATAGAAGCTTGCTTGAATTCAAGGCCCATTTGCCGGTTAAGTAACAAGGCAAATGACCCGGTCGCCCTAACTCCCGGGTATTTTCTTGTTGGGTCTGCCCCGCTTGAATACCCCGAGCCTGTGCACGAAACCAACGCAAAACTTAGTGCCAACCAGCTTTGGCAACTAATAAACCAAATTCGAGACTCGTTTTGGGTTCGTTGGTGAAAGGAAGTTTTCCATCACCTCCAGCAACGGAATAAATAACTTAAACCTCAACAGAATCTGACTGAGGGTGAGTTGGTCATTCTTACAGACAAACTGGCCCCACCGGCGGCATGGCCACTAGCTGTAGTCATCAAAATCCACCCCGGTAAAGACAAGTAGTTACGTTCAAAACGGCTAAAGCTGAATTGGTCCGCCCAGTAACTAGATTAATACGATTACCCATGGAAATCGACGCCGAAAACACGTTTGCGCATTATTCCTGTACTATCACTTTGTAAACCACATATTTGTATTCTGTAAAATTCGTATTTCAATAAATAAAAAATAGTTCCTTAGTCGTATTTTGCAATAAATTTAGCGATAGTTTTATTTTAGTATGGTTTTGCGATCATTACCTAAGACTTTGTAAATTAAGAATGCAGTATGATTTGTATGATTCACTTATTATTGTACGGTAGAGAGCAATATGAAGTATGCGTAAGAATCTAGATGTAAAGTTTGAAGGAGTCTCTGTCCGGATCAAATTTAATATGGTTAATTGTTCTTTTGCCGCGGTTGCGGCAACGCGGGCGGTATGTGCAGAGTTAGAGAGTGTTCGACAAAATAGAATATTCTAGAAGTGAGAATATTCTCGAATGTCGAACATTCTCACCTCCGAAATGCGACGCAATACTCAAAGTCGCGGTGCCAGGAGCGAGAGAGTTACGCGACATTCCAGAGCGCGTAAACAAAATTCCATAGGTACTTTTCCTAAGCGTTCAACTACGCAGTACCCTTGTCTCTACCTAGCTTTCTTTTCTCTCTCTCTTTGTCTCTCTCTCTCTCTCTCTCTCTCTCTCTCTCGCTCTCTCCTTACCTCCTTGTGCTCTCCGGCGGCGCGTCTTGCCGGCTTCGCGACGCGTTGCGAGCTCGCTCTCTCGCTTTTCGGCGCTCATACAAGCAACATCTCTGGCGACTATTATCGGGCTCGCGGCTATTGCGCGACACGTAGTCGTCGAGCCATTTCGTTATCAAATCTGCCTATGCGACGCGGACTATTATAGATACGCGATTCGCACCTTTTCTGTATTTGCTACAATAAAGACGACCGTTTAAGTTTTTTTTTTTTAAATCTTCGAATGTTATAAATCCTCCGCAGGAGAAACACTGTCTAATAATTTCGAATATCGATGATTGCTTAGATCAAGTACAAGATTTAGATACAGTACGTGAAATAGTTGAGTTTGACTATTTTTATAGCGAACTTATAAAAATAACTGATGAACATACTAATGTATTGAAATGTGATTATCGTTTAAAATGTGTTATTCGTCGACGTTTTGGGCTTATGATTAAATTTTATTATATTTGCAGAAAATGTAATTATAAAAAGTTTATATATCCTGAAAGTCCAGAAACATCGAAAAAAATGGGAATTAATAAGGCAGCTGTTTTGGCAACAATAAATAATAGAAACGGTCATACACAATTTTCTAAATTATAAGCATAATTCATCGTCAATTGTGTGACTGAAAAAAACTTATCGAAAGAATCAACAAATAACACTAGATATACTTAAAGTACTGGTAAAGTTATTCAAAATGTGACTGGGCTCTGAGAAATGGTAAGAAACCAACAGAACACAAAAGCTACAAAAACTGGAGTTGCAATGCTCCATCCACAGCCATGGGAAGTGGTGCTATTTTGGAAGAATTCGAAAGCAGTATCGCAACACACGGCCTTATATATGAAGTGATTGTTACAGATGGAGACAGCAGCGTATACAAAAATATTGTCGACAATAACGTTTACCGTGAATATAATCTTGTTCCTACCAGGATTAGATATTACAATCATTTGCAGCGTAATTTATGTAAGAAATTAACAATTGTATCAAAAACAACACAACCTAAAGGTAGTGAAAAAATCAAGAATTTTACAACTCTTCGTAAGAAAATAAAAGATAATATATATATATACAATAAGCAAATTAGTCGAAGAATATGACGATTGTAGAAAAGAGGAACAAAGGGATGTTAAGTTAAAAATAGAAGCTTTACGACTGGACATTTTGAATATTCCAAGTCATATATTTTGAGAACACAACAATTGTAAGGGAAGAGCTTGTCAATGTTTCGAAAATAACAAAGCTTTAAACGAAAGAGAAGCTAATTATGTACCTTATTTAAGAAAAACTGGAATGTATCAAAAAATTGAAGAAGCCACAAAAGACATGAGCAATTTTAGCGAGAATCTATTGTACAAGTTATAAATAATATAGCTGAATCAGTTAACAATATTGTCTGTGTTGAAATAGGAGGAAAAAGAATAAATTTTGGACTATACGGGAGTGAGTTATCCGCCATAACACCCAAGAATTTTTCAGTGTAGTTTATACACACGTATGCCAAAGTGTTCCGCCTCTTGTAGCAAATTTGGATTACAAGCGTCAAGCAAAAGTAGTGGCGACTCGTCACATAAAAAGCGTTAGAAGGTCGAAAAAGAAACATTGGTGGAAGATCTACAGACAAACATTACAGTAAAAATTCCCAAAAAACTGATAAAAGTGAAGAAGACATACGTACATTACGTGAAAGTCATTTAAAAAAATTAAGGGAACATCAGTTAAATCATGAAACTATTGAAATGAGTACAAGAGATCAATACAAATCAATGGAATGGATATCTCTTAGGAAGAAATTATTGACAGCTTCACATTTTGGCCATATCATTCGTAGTCAAGAAAGTACTAGTTGTGCAGCAAGAGTGAAAAGTATTCTGTATCCATCAACTGAGAAGTCAGTATGGATTAGATGCAGTATGGATTAGACTACGAAACAGAGGCTATACGACAGTAAGAGCAAATGTTAAATATAAAAATTTCTAAATGTGGCTTGCACGTTGATCCTATATATCCTTATCTTGCATGCGCCCCTGACGGTTTAATAGAGAAAGATGGTGTTGTAGAAATAAAAACTTCTCTTCAAGCTGCAGATTTAACAGCAGAAGAAGCAATAGTGCGTATTAAAAACTTGAAAACTATATTTGAACAAAATAAGAGATCTGGTTATGGAAGGGCGTACTGTATATTTTCTCTGTAGACACCAAAGAATATTATACATACTCGAATTGAAAAGAATGATATTTTTGGAATAAAAATATGGAACCTTCGTTACTTTGATTTTATATAGAATATATGTTACCTGAAGTTCTGGATATAAGAAACCCTGCATATATTTTAAAAGCAAAACGGTCCAAGATTAAGCTAAGGCAGAAAATGATTTATTAAATCCTACAACACTAGTAAAACGTAAAAACATTAAAACAGAGGACGTAATAGACAGTGCTCAAAATCAAAGTAAAACGGGTGTAAACAAAAGAAAAGGTATTTTAAGAAGAAAGGTACCGTCAAAGAAAATGTACAATGATAACGAAATACAATTTGTCAATCACGACAAAAATTATATTTGGTCAGAGAGTGGGAATGCATCAACACTAATGTTTACAAAACATAGGGATATAACCATAAACCAAGTTGAGATAAATGTTTTACCCGTTCATTCCAAATGGAATGATGATTCATTAGATGCATTTATACGTTTAGTACAAAAAAGCCAAAACTTATATGAAATGCAAAGTGTAATTTATGATGAACCTTACGAGCGTCTTGCTCAGCCAATTACATTAACCAAAGGTACAGCAATAATTGGGTCGTGCCATGATCACTGGGGTGTGGCATATTATGATGGTAATATTATTAAGATGTAATAAATAATTAGTAATCAAAAGTGAAAGAATCAGTCCTTGTAAAATAAAAACTCAGCAAATAGATGTGGACGACGTTTCGTTGGTTTGGTTTCCAACCTCTTCAAGTCTTTATTAACAAAATATAATAAATACAATCACAACAATATGGTTCAGTCCTGAAGAAAATAACAATAAAAATAATAGCATACCAATTCTTTCTCATAAAATGTCAATTATTGTTATTTTCTTCAGGACTGAACCATATTGTTGTGATTGTATTTATTATATTTTGTTAATAAAAACTTGAAGAGGTTGGAAACCAAACCAACGAAACGTCGTCGACATCTAATTGCCTAAAGTTTTTATTCTACAAGGGCTGACTCGCTTTTGATTACTAATTATTTATTTGGTTAACATGGAGAGCAAAAACCTTAATTATTAAGATATGTGATACTCTCATAGCATACACAGGCGGAAGATTGCACGTGAAAGAAAAAAAAATTTAAATAAGCGATTTCCTAATGCAACAAAAATAGTACGTTAGAAAATGAGTATGAAACAACCTGATAGTTGTTGATATTGTATCAGAAATCAATTCATTAACTGTAAATTATTCTTCAAACGTGCTAAAAATGAGGGAACATTTTGTCAAATTGATCGTAGATGATCAACTATCTACGTTTCCAAGACAATAAATTGCATTAGATAATATTATTCATTTGAGGCACTTACACATAATACATTACGATACGTGTGACCTAAGTGGCACTTTATTACACGGCGCATAGTTAGCGCCGATACCGGAACGCCGTGTAAAAAATGCCAACTTGGTTACATGTATCATACACTATTTTATAGCACTTCGTGACCTAAGTCCGCGTTTATGTCGCGTCTATATCTCTGTGACTTGAGTAGTTCTTTAATGCTCCGTGCTGTAAACCCACGGTGCAGTCAGGACTGCTTAGGGCAGGCAGACGCTATAAAATAGTGTACGATACTCGCAACCTAAGTTGTCGCCGTGCCAGAAAATTCCACATGCGACACTTGTATCGTAATCTACTATAATTGTAATATAGTATTAACGGCAACAAATTACATCAGGTCAAGCTATAATATAATAGTTCAGGTGCTAAACGCTGTGCTATGAAGGAAGACATCTTATTGACTTCTATACTTATTTTTAACTAATTGTGTTCATAAAAATATCGTAAAAAAATTCATTTTATTATTTCAAATTCAGTAAAAGGTGAGAAATAAGAAAGGTGGAGGAAGCCACGTGCCAATGAATTGGCAACGAATTGTCAATAACAACTAGCAAGACGTAATAACTTTATGCAACTTTTTGAAAAAGTCAGTATATTTCCATCTTTTAGCGATAATATATCATTGTAAAAAAATTAATAATTATGTATCGTACATTCATACTTTTATACTATAAGTATTAAATCATGTATACGTAACTATTGTTGTACGTACAGTAAATCAAATATTTGTGATAGTGTAAGGGTAGTACACTGACAGTGTAGCACACACATAGATTAGCAAGCATCAAGTATCAAATATTAGCATAATAATAATAGGCATAACATTACAAAAAATAGACCAATGACAACTATATAACCTTAGATCTTGATGTTATGTTGCTTTATTTTGATTTGGAAACCTTTATGTGAGGTGCTTAAACGGGCCAAAAACATATAGATCAGTCCTGAAAGCTATTGTTACACATACTGCCAGTGTATACACTAGGGTGTCCCAACAAACAAGAACTTTCGAGTAGCAAAAATCTTGATGCAGTCTCATATTCTGGTATAGCAAAAAGTTAGCCTGCATTTTTTTCACAATTTTTAAATTATTTTTAGGTGGTGCTCAAGCTGCTCAAAAGTTGATGAAAGTTTGTGCACTTGAGCCCTCAGCTAGGCAAGTGTTTTGAGGTGACGGCGATAATCACCTTCAGCTAATCCGACCCTTGGGATGCGTTTTCGGCTCTACCCTATAGAAAATTTAAGGCCAGTCACTCCTTTTCCAAACTTTACTCTAGCCTACAAGACAAACTGAGAGTTATAGTTCTCGTATTTTATTTATTTTAAACTAATTAACAAAAATATTTTTTCTCTTAATATTATTGTTTTTATAGGTACAATAATTTTTTATTTACTTCCGAAAATATGTTTCTTTTAATAAAAAAAAATGATTTTAAAGAATATTTGTAAACATTGATATTTTTTATTTAACTAATATTTGTCAAAAATATATAGAAAAATTCATAGCTGAAAATCCCATAGAAATACCGGAAAGCATGATCGTGAAAATTTTGACCTGAGTACCGCCCCGACCCAAACCCTAAAGTTTTTGCCTACGGATCCATTTTAGCTTTTAATTGCCCTGGGCAAGGTGCTAGCTCGAAATGACGGTCAAACGAAAATATTTTTGGAATGAAATAAAGCCTATAAAATATTCCTAGGTGAACGACGCCTTAGTCAATTGTTGACAATGAGAACTTCAGTAAAGTGAAAATCTTAGTTCCGTAACTTAATATTTGTGGGCTCTAAATATAGCAAAAATGGATGTTTTTATCGTTGAATATCTCAGCTTTGAACAAGCCTATTTTAATGAAATTCAGTTCTATTCCGGCATAGCAAAAAGTAAGCCTGCATTTTTTTTCAGAATTATTAAATTATTTTTTTTTGCACCGCTCAAGCCTCACAAATATTTTAAATGTAAAATCTATACAAAAAAATGGTCTGATTCTGCGAATTTTATCGAATATATATATATATATATATATATATATATATATATATATATATATATATATCTACCTATATTATATAGACGTTTTGGACATACTCCCCCCCGCAGCCCCCCCCGCAGCCCCCCCGCACAGCCCCCCCGCAAAATAAGGGAAAATTCTTCCATTTTTCATGTGATTTCAATAATCTGAAAAGCCCCCCCGCAGCCCCCCCGCAGCCACCCCGCAGCCCCCCCGCGGCCCCCCCGCGGCCCCCCCACCAGGCCCC
>QLSS01000170.1:250404-261149 GCA_024372645.1 Trichomalopsis sarcophagae | reverse complement strand
AAAAATTTCCAAAAAAAATCGATATAGTTACTATTCGAAAGAAAAGGGTTGTTAAACCGTATACTGGAGTTGTCTTAAAAACGGATGATATAGATAATTTAGAAAAAAATGATATTTTACAACGGGCTGCTCTCATTTTAAGGCGTGAAATTCGTGAAACTGAACACCATCCATTGCCAAATGAATTAAAAGTTGGAGATTTAATAAGTGGAGAATGCTCTTTACCGACCTCATTAATACACTTTTACGAAACTCTGCTTAGTGGGCTGCTTCCAATAATAAACGAATCAGTAAATCATTATCTTCTGATGTCGTGTATGCTGTGAGTAATGGTAAAATATAAACGTCGAAACATATCACCCTTGGATTAACGTTGAAAGGATTAACAAATAGTAAAAAAATTGTTAACATTATAAACAAATACGGCCATTGCTGCAGTTATACGGTATTAGAAGAGCTGGAAACAGAAGTAACATTTTCATCCAGCAATCGACAACAAATTTGCCCAGAAGATGTCTTAAAAAAACCAAATTTGAGCACCGGCTTATCCTTTAATAATTTTGATCGATTCTTAGACACACCCAATGGGAAAGATACACTGCACGATACCGTTGGTATCATTTATCAAAATATTGATAACAGTGTAGATAATACCAATGACGTACCTGAAACTACTGCCACTAGTGTATGCCCTGTTGAAGGATCTACAGGATCTACAAAGCGTAGGAGAACGTTTGGCTCCATAAGTCACCAGTTAGAACCCTATACAAGAAAATCTCGACTGTTAGAAGTTTTGAAGCATTTACCTCCTCTTGCTGATTTATAAACGCTTAATAATTTGAAAATTTTAAAGAAAATCAATTTTGCATGGATGATTTCACATTTATTCCAAATAGAAAAAACACCGATGTGGGTTGGCTACAACAGCTTAATATTTGATGATAAAACTCCCACACAAAAAGTATCGTACTTAACTACTATAAATGCGTCGCCAACAAGCACGTCAGTAGTTTATTGAAACACTAAAGCAAAGTCAAACAGTCGCAGAAGAATGTGGCGAAAAATATATGCAGGTGACTTATGATCTGGCTATAGCTAAAGTGGCTTTGCAAATTCAATGAACAGAAAAGCCTCGATTCGATAACTTATTCATTCACGTTGGTACATTCCACGTTATGATGGCGTATTTCAAAGCGATCGGTAAACTTATTGATAATTGTGGAATCACTAACGTAATGATAAATGCAAATTTGTTGGCAAGTGGTTCAATAAATGGCTTTATTGATGGCAAACATTTCAATGGATGCAAAAGGTTGCACCCTATTGTATCTTTATCGATTCAAATTCTCTATTTTCAGAGATTTATTGGCGATAGTGGCACTGATATAAGCGACGACATAAAAGATTGTTTAAAACAATTTAAAAATGAACGCTCCGAAAATCCAACAATAAAGCACGCTCGCCCGGAAAAATTATTTAGCGACTATGAACAATATACTCAAAAAACGTTAGATGGCAAGCACGGCAAAACTTCAATTTTTTATGATTTATGTGCAATTGATTGAACATTATTTTATGCTGAATTCTGCAATTAGGAAAGCTGATCTTCAACTATTTCAGTATATTTTGCCAATACTCACAAATCTTTTCTTCATATTTAATCAACAAAATTATTCGCGTTACTTGGTAAAGTATTACGATAATTTATTAAGAATCAACGATACACACCCTGAGTTAAAAGTACAACTTAAAAAAGGTTCCTTTGGTGTAAAACGAACACAAACTCCATTTTCACGACAACCTGTAGATTTGACACTGGAACAAACGATAAATGCTGACGCTGCAAATCGGCTTACAGGTATCGTGCATATGACTAACTCTTTGTCTGCACGACAACGCTGGTGCAAGAGCCATAGCATCAGATCAACAATTATTAGTTATGTCATGGATGAAGTAGGGTTGAGAAAGAGGAAAGATGTCACCGCAGACTTAGAGAACAGCCGCATTATAATGAATTCAGCACAGGTACAAAGGTTCATAGCAAATATGGAGCAAAATATCAATCCCTTTGCAACAGACTTAGACCGAAATTTTTTATATAATATTTCTACGGGGCAGGCAGCAAAAGAAGAAATTGCATACTTTTTATTAAATACTGAAGTAAATGGTAATAACCAGCGGCAAGAATTCATTAGAGAATGCAGTGCTGACGCTGAACGTTTTGAAAAAAGCATAAAAAAAAATAAAATTTATATTTTGTGCTATTGACAAAAAAAAGTTTCGGTTGTTGGAAAAAATGTCGAGCTACGGATGCAAAGAGATCTATTTGGACATTTGCTACGTATTTCTTTAGAGAAAACGTTAGATATCGATAAAGTTTTGACGTATCCGTTAACGCCAATCCCTTTTTCTCTATGCCACGTTGACGGATCGATATGCAAAACGGATAAATCGAGATTATTCAAATTGCTCGAAAAAACAGTTGAAAAAAATGATCCTCATAACACGGACGTCATTGTTCATGATGGCTTTTTTCTGTTGCATCTAATGAAAGATATTCCTCTAACATTTGGAGGAATATCGCAAAAATTTTTACAAATGTGTATTAAACAACAAGCACATACAATTATTGTAGCCTTTGATCAATATATCACCCCATCAATAAAAGATAATGAACATTTATTAAAAGGTTCAAAAGAAGATCGCCCGTTTCATATAAATGGATCTGATCAAAGAAGGCCTGCAGATTTTTTCTCTGAAATAAAAAATTTCTTTATTTTAGATTGGTCATCGAGCCACTACGCTCCATTTTTGTCCAATAAAATCGTCTATTTAAATTATGAAAATTGTTATAAATATTGGATACATAATGACGTTGTTGAAACGACCGTGGATCACGTCCTAACATGTCCCGATACCAAAATTGCTTATCATGTCTGCAATATTGACGTAAAATCAAATGTTGTCGTGCGGTGCTCCGACACTGACATACTTGTCATATTGCTAGGCACTATAAGTGCAATGAGGAATGACGTAAGAGTGTGGATTCATGCTGGAGTGGGAAATACTCAGCGATTTGTTGACGTAACAGAATTAGGAAAGAAATTAGGGAATAATCTGTGTAATGCTCTGCCGGCCTTTCACGCCTTCACGGGCTGCGATTATAACCCTTCTTTTTACCACAAGGGGAAAAATCGTCCATTCACCATCTTAAAAAATTCTGAAAAATATATGAAAGCATTCGAGCAAATAAGTAATATTAACACAGGTGATATCCCTGAAGTTTATTCAGTAATTGAAGAATTCGTCTGCAAAATGTATGGCATGAAAAAACTTACGAATGTCGACGAGGCTCGCGTCGCAGTTTTCATGAAAAATTATAAAATTAATGATGGTGATGAAATATTCACCTCAAATGCAAAGACTGTGGATGGAGCAATTCTGCCACCTTGTAAATCCGAGCTTCGTAAACATATTAAGAGAACTGCATATATTGCACACATATGGAAACACGCATATTTGCCACAACCAACAGAATATTGTCCGATAGATTTTGGTTGGAAAGAAGCAGACAATAAATTAATTTTTGACTGGTTCGATGGAGAGCAGCTACCTAGATCGATTGACGAAATTGCGCTTAATACAGACGAAGATTAAGGTATTGTAACTAAATTACTATTAAACAACAAAATTAATAATAAACAGCACAGATTAATTAACTATTGCATTTATATATTTACAGAAAAAAAGGAAAATCAAGATGAAGGTCAATCCGATGAGGAGGAGGAGGAGAATGAAATTAATAATTCTGATATCGAAGATTCCTGTTTCATTATAGATGAAATAGATGAATCGATGGATCAGTTCGATATGGAAGAATATATTGTTAATTAATATTAATAAATTTATAAATATTTATATATATGTAAAAAATAAATATAAGAATTGTTTTATAAATTTCTTTTTATTTCCGCAAGTACAGAATCCCTAGCATTCGTACAAATGTGTATAAAATATACATTGCATAGTTTTAAATTTACTTACTTTCATTGTTATATTTCTAAATACTTGACGATAAAAATTGGTGCTTAAATATACAAAGAAAATTAATTTATATATTAATTTTTCACAATAAACAGAACATTATTTTTCCTAAGCTCACACATGTATGTATCACATTGCGAATAGAAAATTGAATAAAGTATAGATATTCCATTTTCGCGTATAGTTAACGCGAAAAGTTATAATTAATTTAATAAACAATATATATCATATAAATATTAATAGTTTTCTAGTCTATTATCGATTCACAACAGTAATATCTCTCAAACAATTAAAGATACAGGGCTATTGCCGCGGCGCGGGCTCCCGCCGCTCTTTCGCGCCCGGTGTCAAGTGCATCTTCATCGGCTTGGAAGACGATCTTTGTTGTATGTTACAGGTGGAAGACTATTATTTTTGTATTCTACACTATACAAAGATACCCTACACTTAGTTTCACTCAAGCAGCTATCGGGGTTTTTTTCATTGTTTTTGCGTCTCTTTATGTGGGTGGAAGACGTACTCCGTTGTAAGATATTGATGGAAGACTATTTTTTTAAAACATTGTATGCTCAAATTAATGATCATACGAAGTTTCGTACGCGCAAAAATGAGTTTTTTTTTAAATTTTTTTGCGGACTTTGCAACCCCTCCACAACCCCTTGTTGTAGGGGTACCGTGGAAGACTATGATTTTCGGGTTGTGTATTACGTACATTATTCACTGAAAAAAAATGAGGCACGCAAAAATGGTCTTACCCAATCTGTCGCTGCCTCCCGGACTAATAGTAGACAGCGAAAGGGAGAAAAAGAGAGAGAGTCGCGCTCGGGTCTGCTTGGGGTAAAAGTGGGAGGGCTGGCGTCGTATGCGTGATATAGCTTTTATTTAAAAATTATTTATAAATAAACAAATAAAAGTCACCCATCGATGACAGACTGTTTATGACAGTAGCGGTCGTAAATCATGTTTATTAACCTCATCAGCTACTGTTGATATCACTAGGGGCTTCTGTTTACATAATCAACGGGCGCCAGCCACGGGACTGGTGACGTCACTCTATGCCACGACCAGTCTCTCCATACCAGTCCATATACTACTGATAAACTTGACTTTGTTTGATTGATCTCAGTTTTTTTCTATCTGTAATTTCGTTGCGGAATATATTAAACTCGCCTAACCTTTTACTTTTTTAAAAGTTAATTTTGTTTTTAGAGATAATAAAAATACAAGAAATTTTGTATAAACGGGTATACCGTGAATGTATGTTATTAATGGAAATAAAAAAGAATGGGCAGCAAGAAAAAAAACCGCTGCCAATTTATTGGCACGTAGCTTCCTCCAACTAAATGTATAGTTCCAATAGATACAATTGTTCATTTTATCTGCCGAACAAAGCGGTCGATCCCGAGAACCAAACGGGAAAAAGTAGGTAATTGTATTCTCTTTCAAATGAATATTAGCTGAATTGTTTTTAACGATGGGATAATTGAAAAAAACGCAAAATAGTGTTTTTCAAAAATCAAAAATTGGCCATAAAATAAAAAATAATTAGAAAAATAAAAAATAAATGTTTTTCCCGAATTTAGAATCCAAAAATATACATGCATGTGAAATTTTATTGATATTCATTGAGTAGTTCCAGAAATATTACGGTATACATGCACACACACACACACACATCCATACGGACATTTTCTAAAAACACGTGATTTGAACTTCTAACACACCAAAAAGTATTTTCTACAAGTTTTGACGAAACTCAAAATTTTACTATTACAAAGCTTCCTCTAGGAGTAAGCAACATACAAACTAATTTTTACCAGATTATGTAGTGTCAATCGAAAAAACCATGAACTATTTTATTTAAGATTATACTTTTAAACGTTAAAGGAGCAAGATCTTTTAAAGATTTAAGAATAGTATATGATATTACTTATCTTTTTCAGAAATGGCTATTGCTAAAGCACTGGAAAAACAGATGAAGAATGGAATGAATGTTTACAAGAAAGTGTACGATAAATATTTCCGAATGCTTTATGTAACCTTTTTTCTTACATATGTATTTTTTATAATATAATTTACGCAAGAGAACTATTTGAGAAGTATATAATTCAGTTTTATCACCCTTCATTAATAAAAGAAATTGGGAAAAATTCTGCCTTAGTAAAAATAAATGGAATTTTAATATCAAATAATGGACATAGTTTAAGACATTTTAATTAACCAAATACAATTGATTATTCATTCACTGATTATCATGAAAATGAAGACCCTAACATATAAAAAAAATAAATAATAAAATACGATGTTTTATTTTCAAAGCTTTCTATAGGAAATAGACATAGTATTGAAAATATTAATCAGCTAGAAAATTATAATAATAACTTCTTTATTAATAAACCGGAAGGTAGTAGAAAAAGGTTTTTTACTAAATTTATTGATTATGTACTTAAAATAAATTAAATATTTCTGTTTTACTATTTGCATGGACAGGATCATAGCAGAAAATTTACAGATAGATAGATATAACAGAAGAAACTACATGTAATATCTTACCTCAATCCGCATATGGAATGGAGCTTCAAAAAACAGTTCAGTCTCAAATAATAACTTCAAAACTTATTATTCGGGACGAAATATCAATGATACCTAAATGTGATTTCAATGCAATTGATAGATTTTTTCGATATTTCTAAGAATGACAAAATTTTTGGAGGTAAAATTTTGATAATAAAAAGTGACATTAGGCATACTTTGCCCGTTGTATGATTTATATAGCACCCAATTTTTTAGTAATATTGCCTAAAGCTTGCGTTGGCAGACTCAGCAGATTCAAAAATACTGTAGCCCAGATTATACAATCTTCTGAATGCTCTCTAGCAATATTGATGCAAGAAGTAATTTCCGTTTTTTGATTTCATTTCCAAAAAACAATATGTGTATTATAGCATTATTGTCTAAAGATTTTTTGCAATATTATGTCAATATTGTAAAATAATGGTAAAAAACATTAAATTAAAATAATTATGTAAGCGTTTTTATATGCTCTCATGCCCGCTGTAATTGTTTTAATTCAATTTTTTTACCTTTATATACAATATTGACATAATATTGCAAATAATCTACAGACAATAATTGTATTAATTATTTATTAACTATTTATTAACTTTTAATCAACTTCCGATTCACCCCTTACAAGTAGTTCAGCAAATATACCTTATTCCGGATACGTCCCGTTTAGTTTTGGTATATTTTCTGTTCATTGCTGGTTATTTTCGATTTACCTTAACTCCATAGGAGGGTATAGTTTTGGGGATGAAGTTAACTTATATTTGGAGACTACCAATGACCAGACACATTTGAATATATTAGAGGAATTATAAAGTCACTTATACTTTCTTCTGGCAACTAGTGTGCCCACTTTGCTACCTGTCGTGCCACGTCGATGTGACTAGTGCTGTGATTATTCATTTTTTTTTTGTTTTGTTATTTAATTATGTGCAGTATGAACGAAAATGAATAAAGAGGAATCTGAAAAAATGCAAAATTTCTCTCACGTATGGAAGCCAATATAACGGGGTAGCTAGGACGGACAGTAACCGCGCAGACGATAGCTGCGTGCTATGCAGCTACCGCAGCGGGGGGACTACTTTCGCTATAATCGAAACAATGAGTTTCGTTCCCTCGCGTTGTTGCAAGGTACGCAGTAGACTGGCTAAGGTTGTGATTTGGCTAGCTGCAGCTTTCATTGCACGTGTGTCGTAAAGCAATAGGCGTGTCCGCAGAGGCAGTAGGAAACTTTGTGTGTAAGGGAAGCGGAAAGCGGAAAGCGGATTCACGGTAGCGGGTAAACGTCAACATAGTATTTTAATTGAACAAAGTATAAATTTCTTGTCAGGAATAAATGAATTTAATACACGAGCACACACGCAGGTGTGTGATGCGCAGACGAACGGTATGATTATAGATCGGAAGAGAGCCAGTGAGAGAGAGAGAGAGAGATAAAGAGCGTACACTTACAAGTTGAAGATTCCAGTCGCTCTCGGGAATCAGCTCGAACCCCAGGACGTCTCCCCTTCGAGGGTGGTGTAACAAGATCGTGCGGAGTTCAGGCGAAGACGCACCTTGACCCTCTTAGTTGAACCGTAATATCGTGAGCGCACTAACACTAGTCAAAGTCAAGCGTTCTATATGAATGATAGTGTCACGGATAGCGGTGCTTACAGCGGTCTAGCTGGAACTAATCAGTTGCGCGCGTGCAATGTCTCGTGCCCAAAACTCTCTTTTTCCCCTCCACTCACCATAGAAGTGCGCTCCCACCCTCTGTTTTTGTTCCACGTCATAATATATATTTATGTGTGAGCGCGCGCGCGTGCGTGTGTATATGTGTGTGTGTGTGTAAAATCTCACAACCTGTGTAACCACGCACATCAAGCTTATGTAAATTGTCAAATTATGCTGTATTGGATAATAGTTACTAATTATTTTTTAACAATTATTTTAAATTCAATAGTCACAATTGATGTTACAATATTTTTTATTTTCGCTTCTCACATTTTAATTATTTTTTACGTATTATTTCCAATTGTATATATAAATAATGATTTTACAAAATGATGTTTAAGTTAACTAAACCATTATAAGGAATTAATTTGAATATTTGATAATGCTATGTATCGAAAATAATTTTTTTCATAAAATCTCAGCATAGACTGCATAATAATGGTCAAACATTATATAACCATATTTTATACGAACAAATATAATTTTAGACTTTTTTTGTCTTTTCAAACGCACTCACTCCTGGTATCCCGGGCCGCTCTCATATTATAAGAATACATTATTATATGGAATCAAATTTCTATTTGTGATCAGCTGTCAGAATTCAGAAGCAGATCAGTAAATGATCATTGCTCTTTTAAAACACTAAAATCTTATACGCGCACAAGACCAAGAAGAGTAGTGACCGTTTCAATGTTAACCTTGATTGGAGAGAGCGTTTTTTTGCTAGTAAAAATATTGAAATAGATAAGAGTCTCGAAAAAACTGTATATTATATGTATTGATGTGAATAATTCTAAAGAACTCTAAATTACAACAAACCTTGTTCAAACGTTATAAAATACTAAATTGTAGTCAATCCATTTCTTGCAAGTTTAAAAATATTTTCTAGGAAGAACTTAAGGAAATATTATTTAAAATATTACAAGATTGTGATGAAATATTTGAATTAAATCATTTTATGGCAATAGGAGGCTATTATGGAGTAAATCGAACATTCAATCCTATTAGAAATAAATATTTTTGGGAAAATTTAGAAGTAAATATAAAAAATAGGATTGAAAATTGCCAACGGCATAAATTAAGGAAAGTTATAACGAGAAAACCAATATTTACTACAGATCCACTGTTTGAAACGTTCGATAAGGTGGCTATAGATATAGTAGGTCCTTTTGACATTATTATTAGTATTATTATTTTTGTAGAGCACACACTTCAAGCACTTAGACAGAATCCATTGTATCTCTCTCTGTACGGACATCCTTCTACTTAGGTAATTTAGCCTTTCTTCAGAAGGTAAAAATGACTCCCGAGTATGCAGTCTCTATTTTGTTGCGGGTTGGGCATTAATTTTCCGAATGCTAATGTCTAAGCTTAGCAAATCTAGGGCATATCGGCAGGATTTTAATTGGCTTCTCGTCTGCTTCCTCACACAATCTTCATACATATGTAGCCTGCCTTTCCGTCTTCCAATCACAGTATTTGAGAAGTATCTGTCCCGTGATGATTTGAGACAGGAGTCTTGAGTTGCTTCTGCGTATAAGGTTCAGGTCCGATCAGGGGACTTTAAGCTCCTAGAGCTGCAAGTCTAGTGGCTATCTCGTTATCTAATTTCCTTAGTGTATCACAACATGGATTCGTTGAAGTGTTTCTAAGCTTGTTTATTTACATGGATTAACTCGCTTTCCTTTGCAATCTACTGATGTTGATTTTGATTAAAAAATTTGTTAGTATAATGTGGTCTTTGCGTACGTAAGCTTAGACTACCATCAGTTTCTGATAAGATATTCTTCATCAGCCGAACGTAACTCACATACACGTATCACACATACGAATATTAAAATCAGTATTCTTAGATGTCTTGTCTGTCGAGTATTGATTTTACATGATAAAGGCTCCAGCTAAGGTCATGAGTGTTCTCTCTAAACGTGTTCAGAGATAATTATAACTTGTATTTATACGTCACCTAAAGTCTGTTACAACAGGGACAAGAATCACCAATGTAAATAAAGCAAGGTGTGTATGGTACAGAGAAAATATCATAAGTAATAAAGTTAAGTGGAGAAATAGTATGTGCAACTGGGGGGGGGGGGGGGGGGAGAAATTGGTTTTTTCTAGCGAGGGTGATGTTCTTTTCGGGCTTTTCTTGTGTTCGTTTTGGGCACCTACGGCGCCCTCGACTCCCACTTGTGCTCAAAACATCACGCAAGTCTGAAAAAGCTACCCCTCCCTTGTTGCACACGATACTTTTTATGATAAGTGCACGAATGGGCCACTTATCATGCATATGAAAGAAATGGAAAATTCTAGGACTTTTCAAAGTAAAACTATAGTATATTAAAAATTTTGAGAATTGTGAAAATTTCGAGAATTTTAAAAATTTTAAAAATTTTGAAAATTTTAAAAATTTTGAAAATTTTAAA